>JAJGRW010002656.1:0-25624 GCA_025461045.1 Carex parvula | reverse complement strand
CCGAAAGAACTTGTATTAGAAAAGTATTGCTTAGGTGCTATGAATAACATAAGGTCTTCCGAGCTATTGTTTTAAAAATCTATCGTATAAATTTTAAATTTTGATCTAAGTAGTCAGTAAATTAGTTATATAATGAACTTGTAGAATACTAATTTTTACTATTTTATGAAAATTTTCTACTATTTTTTATGTTTTATGAAAGATGAAAAAATATGACTTAAAAATAAAAGAAAATTACTAATATTTTAGACTATCTTTTGCCATATTTCATAAATCGTAAAAATAGTAAAATATTTAAAAATAATAAAAATTGATATTCTACAAGTTCATTATATAACCAATTTACTGAGCTACTTAGATCGAAATTTATACAATATATTTTTAAGCAAATAGTACATAATATTTTATGCTATCCATAGCACCTAAGTCTTACTCGTACTAGAATGTACAAGGAAAAATTATGTACTTATAATTGACAATTATTTATAAATGAAAGGGAGAATCGCTTGTCTATATAATCATTGAAATTTTTTAAATTGTTTACTTTCTCATTGAAACACTCAAATATTCTGAACTATATATATGCGTTTAATTATAATATGAAATCGTACACATTTTAGGATGACATTAGGTAAGGCGAAAAGAGCATATATATAAGAGGAGGGTTCAAATGTCTCTATTTTTTGTCCCTCCACCATGCCTCCATTTTTAAAAACTTTAATAACTCAAAATTTAAAACTTAAAAGTCAAAATAAAACCGTTGGATATGATCTACATCATTTTATCTATGCACGTGTAAAAAATTATGACATTCCAATTTTGTTTTGGTTGTCATCAAGAGCTTGTAAAAAACGTACTAATGTGGATAATTTCTAGACGTTGATTTTTCAGCTTATTGATTCACATAAAAACAAAATTGAAATGTGATAGTTTTTTATGAGCACATAGATAAAATGATGTAGATCATATCCAACGGTTTTATTTTGACTTTTAAGTTTTACAGTTTGAGTTATTAAAGTTTTTAAAAACGGAGGCATGATGGAGGCATGAAAAATGGAGGCATTTGAACCCTCCTCTATATATAAATAGTACCTATCTTTAGGATAACATTGAGTGAATTCATATCACCGACGGTACCATAAAAGGGAATATTTTACAATTACTTGATCTGGACCGTTCTTTTTAAATTGGCACGAATCTCAAAGCCCAATAATACTGCCCCCTCAGTCAGCCAGAATCCCAAACCGGCTGAGAGTTAATCTCAAACCGTAAATAGCTAATTGTAAAAGGGAATCTTTTACGGTACCGTCGAGGATATGGATTCAACATTGAGTAGGGCCGAAAGAACTTGTACTAGAAGAGTAAGGCTTAAGTGCTATGAATAACATAAGATCTTGCAAGCTATTGCTTCAAAAACTTATCGTATAAACTTCAAATTTCGATCTAAGTAGTTAATAAATTGGTTATATAATTAAATTGTAAAATACCAATTTTTACTATTTTTGAAAATTTTCTACTATTTTTTATGTTTTATGAAAGATGAAAAAAAATGACTTAAAATAAAAAAATTA
The DNA here is from genome assembly GCA_025461045.1 of Carex parvula. NCBI lineage: Eukaryota > Viridiplantae > Streptophyta > Magnoliopsida > Poales > Cyperaceae > Carex > Carex parvula. The sequence goes on along the minus strand of JAJGRW010002656.1, from coordinate 24,053 downwards.
CCAATATTTTAGACTATTTTTTGTCATATTTCATAAATCATAAAAATAGTAAAAAAAAATTTAAAAATAGTAAAAAAATTGATATTCTACAAGTTCATTATATAACGAATTTACTGAGCTAGTTAGATCAAAGTTTAAAGTTTATACGATATATTTTTAAGCAAATAACACAGAAGATCTTATGCTATCCATAGCATATAAGCCTTACTCGTATTAGAATGTACAAGGAAAAATTATGTACTTGTAATTGACGATTATTTATAAATGAGAGGGAGAATCGCTTGTCTATATAATCATTGAAATTTTTTAAATTGTTTATTTTCTCATTGAAACACTCAAATATCTTATTTTCATGTTTTAAATTAAAATACTTTCTTATTTCCCCTTATGTTCATTAAATCTGAAAATTTTAAATTTAATTAGTTATATATTTCTATTAATAGTTTAATTGAAACTTTAAATACTTGTTTTGCTCTGTTTCTTTTTGCCTATGTACGACTTCACTAGAATGCCCTTTAGTTTTTTTATTTTACATTTTTTTCCTCTCTTTTAATAAAACTGGCACAAAAGTACATTTTCTGTACATACGTCAAAAGAACTCGTGAAATAGTTGCAGTTTTCAATAGATTTCGTTTGGGCTAAAATTTCGATTTAATTTCATTATAATACTAAAAGTAATGTTCCGATCAAATTTCAGTCAATTCTAACCAAATTAGGCAAGATATTCCGCAAGTTCTTGTTTTCTTTCATTCCTTTATTATACTGTTACTGTGTTACAGACAAAATTTGATTAGAGCTCATAATTTTGAGCTGAAATAAGCTTGCTAGCAGAGGTCAAGAACACTGGACCACCAAACTAAATACTTTAATAAATCATCAGCTCTTACACAGCTAGAAACACCTCACTTCTTTGACAATCGACCCCAAAAAAAGGTAATCGATATCAAAAGGCAAATATATCATTGTCTTCTCTCAATTTACATACGTGACATCTAAGTTCGATGTAATTTCATAAAATTATTTGGTAATCCATTCAAATATTCAAATATTTATTTTTTCAGTCTCATATTTAATGATCGAACTCTGAAATTGTATAAACTGGACCTGGAGATGTCTTATCTTAATTAATTATATATACTATCAGCTCCTACACGGAGAAATTTTAATGAGTTTTTATGGTTGTAATCACAATCGTTAAATAGATTGAATATCAAGTATAGATATTAAGTTATTAATAGTGTTGTTTTGACTTCATGCAAAGTACAAATTATATAATTTTTTTATTTTGACCATATTGTCTGCGATGCATATAATCAAAACAAAACTGTCAATAAATATCAGATGAAGAGAAACTTGCTGGCTGGGTGGTAAAAAGGCGCTGGCTTGACTCTTGAGAAGAATTACCATTAATTTAACTTTTTCCCCATTTTTCTCCTTTCTTAATTTCCTAGTTACTTATTTTTCTTTCCTTTTCAAGGTTGTGATTGCTCCTGTGTAATCATTAAATTCTATTAAATGAACTTTGGAGCTCAGAGCTCTTCTTTTCAAAACAAAAACAAAAAAAAATTAAGAGTAATTCTTTTGTCTCCCGCTCTCCAGTTCTCTAAACGTCCCCCATTCTAACTAACTATAACTAACTATGTTAATCATTAATTAAAGACTTTAACCAACAATTAGTGGTCCCCATCTAACTGTTAATACCCACTGGCGGGGCCACTATTATGAATACTTGCTCGATTAGGTATGAATACTTGTGCGACAGACAACTCGAAAGTATGTCATCATGGATCTCATTTGAAAGAGAAAATTGTGTAGAAGACGTTCGTGGTTTTAAATTTGCAAAATTTCTCATAAATCGTCAGAAATATTGGTTAGATTGAACGGAGAAAAAAAAATCACCTCTAAAAACGTGTAAAAGATGAGTAAGTGATGTGTCCAGTTTTTTTTTAAATACTTGATATCTTAGGTATGAATACTTTCCATTTTGTATGTGAATTAATTTAATCAATGAATGTAGCACTGGTGGTGTGATCCACGTGACTTTTTGGTTATGGTTCTCAATTCAGGCTGGTCGTTACTGGCCCCGAAAAGTAATGGTCCCCATTTATATAGTGGTCCCCAAATGTTATGATCCCCTCCAGTTACATTGTTTTAAATATTATTCAACATAAATATTCAGACTTCATTGCGTAGATATGAATACTTTCAATTTTAGTGATGAATAAATGTTTGACAAACTTTGAAATGATCAACTTGTGTTGGCACTAACTGTAATTAACTGTAATTAACTGTAATTAGCGCGTTAGTTAGCAGAAGACGTTTAGGGGACTGAATGGGAAGGACTGTTAGTCGATCGCAAAAATTAATCCGTTCCACAAAGCCAAACATCAAGATCATCAAAATTCACATATCAAACTCAAACATCTAGGAAGCTAAAATTTTAAGAATTAATCAATAATACTATGAACTGTTATCGGGTTTTTCGCATATATTTTATTTTCTCACGCATCAAACGATCGTACCCCTCATATATATTTAATTCCCCGTGCATGGGACCTAGTTTCTCATATTATATTATACATCCCAAAATTGAGAAAAATATATATGGAAACGAGGTCTCGAATCTGTGATTCCTCGTGCATGGTCACCCAACAGCAGACATTTTAAACAAATCACAGGAAGCTAATAATGGTGACTACTGTGTCGTTTAAATTTTGCAATCTTAGGCGTTCCTTCCTTTATATAGTAATTTTACATAGTATATACACAACCAAAAAAGAAAAAGAAAAAACAAACAAACTTCGTTAAAAACTACAAAAATAAATAAGAAGTACTACACGTGGTCCTTAGAGGTGACGTCACACAAATCAATCATTGGGGAGTGTTTATTTAAAAAAAAATATTATTAGATATATTAGTTATTAAGTCATGAAATACAAATTAATATATTACAAATGGTAAATAATAAAGAAGAGTTTTAAAGGTACTATAATTTTTCATTAGATTATATTGACAAGGCTAGATGAGATTCAATTGTTAACATTAAAAACAAAAAAATAAGAAGGGGAGAGAGGTGAAAGGACCATGAAATCCTGGCTGCAGGTGCTAACAGAGTACTGTTTATGAAAATAGCAGAAACATTACCAGTTTGAACACTCCAAAATTTAATACACTTTGAGAGCTACTGCAAAACTACATCACTTTTCTCGGGTTAACCTGTCAAAATCATAGAGATAAGCACAACATGAGATTCAAAAACATTTAGATCAAATGGGATACTTGTACAACTACAGACAATCATGGACCTTATCAGTATATGATGCAGAAGTATTACAGATGCCTGTTGATAAAACCATGAATATGACATTTGGTGATAGAATTGACATCATGGAATACCAAAATGGAATTTGTCAAATGACAAACTTATGTTGGATGGTGATAGATTCTGACATTCTGATTTAATTGGATTTATCTTGTTGAGAATCAAGCAAGGATATATATTTCTTAAATTGAAACTATTTACACAATACACGTTTCTAGTGTTTATATTAATTAGGTCAATAATTAAAAAATCCATTAATTACCTGATCATTTGTTAATTTGTTGACTTTCGGAAGGAAGAAGACTATTAGAAGGTGGTACTGTACCACTAGGTGGGATAGTTGCATGATTTGGAAGCACCATCTGAGCCCCATATGGATAAAAACTCATTCCCTGCACAGAAAATTATTTCATTTCAATACCCAAACAATTTTATTCTGTTTTTAGTTTCATTTTTTTAATCTGTTTACTATGCTAATGTGGAGTTATCTAGTCCAATATATGTAACTATAGATATATCATTTCTCCCTCTCTCTTTTTGATTTCCTATGGGAGCACTACACTCAATATGCTTCCAATAATTGAGATGTTTATAGCAACTGTTCAAATTTAAGAGTTCATTAATGGCTGCTTGTGCCTTAGCCGACAGACCAACTAGAACTAAGTGCATTTACAGCAACCTTGAATTTGATACACCAAGTGTTCGGTACGATAATGGTGCTTCTGGTACCAAGTGTTTGGCAGAATATTGGTGCTTATGTAATTAGAGAGAAAGTTGACCTGAGAATGGGGAAGTTGCATTGGATTGAGTCCCAACATGCTTGGCATTTGATTTGCAAAACCTGGTGCAGCCAGGGTAGGCGATGCATATAGAGGCGCCTGGTTGACTGCTGGAGAAACAGAGGCAACAGATTGGTTCACGAAAGGTAACCTAGGCATTGGTAATGAGCCGTGTACCGGTGGTACATGAGGCATTGTTGAAGTCATGCCTAATCCCATGCGGGACATATAGTGGTGTACGGTGGGAAACATCATTGGCCCCATACCACCACCCATCCACATCATCTGAAATTTGAAATTTTGCAAAGAAAAATGTTCAACATAAGTGTTTTTTTATTATTACATTTAACAGATATGGGTCATACAAAAGTTATTGTTTGCCAATCATGGAAAAATGAGAGAGACTAAACAGTTATTTAAATGGAAGTGTTTCTTATTATTGTTAATTTAATCGGTTTCTATGACAAATTGAGCTAAGACTTTGAATATTATACCTTTTTATCTTATCTTTAGTGATTCGTTGTTCTTGTCACTTTACACTTGACAATGATAAGCAAACATGATATATATGACACAAAAAGAACCTGAACTTGAAGTTGAAGCGACTTCAAGTATTCTATGGCCTCGTCCAACATGGATGCTTTATCTGTCTGAAAATGTTCGAAAAGATGTGTTAATCTATAATTTAAAAAAGGGGCATAAAGGTAGGAATATATAGACTAATTAATAGACATATGATGGATATGTTGACAACCATTTAAGTTTAAAGAGCCCCTGTGTATTAAGTGCTTAATAGGCTTCAGACCACCTTTGACGCCATGTTAATTTGTAGCTTTTCTAATTGATTGATATATTATCAATTAATTGGTTAAAATTGTTTGGAGAAATGTATCACGGCCAACAAAAAAAATGGCTAATAATTCTTAAAAAAAATGCCCAATTCCAATATACTCTAGGAAATGAGGGTGCATTTAATATTTCATATCTTATAATAGTATTTGGGATATCCCATTTTGTTGAATACTCATGGCAAGTTCATTTTTCAAAGAATGACTAACCTTGTTGCAATGAGGTATGAGCTCTTGCAACGCCTTCATCTTCTCGTTAATCCGATCTCTTCTTCTCTACACAAGAGGAAAAGGAACTTTATCATAGTTGGCAACATGATTTGTGTCCTAGACAAAATTTAACAACAAGTAAATATATGTTACCCTCTCAGAGAGATTGTGAACTTCAGCTGCCCGACTTCTACGAGTTGTCGCAGGCCGCTGACTGGGCTTACTTGCCCCAATAGATTCATTATCCATATCATGTGCCTATTTTGTAAATTATTTTAAAACACACTTTATAGAGAGATGACAGTCAGTAATTAACTGAACCCATATGAGTACGCCCAGATTATGTAAATTAATGAAACTATTGTAACAGACAGAACAACTCCAGCTATCATTTTTTATTCTTTTCAAATTTGAATCGCTTTGTGGACATATAAACATGCTATGAATATTATGAAATCATGATTTGTATGTATCTGACTTGTGAAAGTGCAATTCCTCTGCTGCCTTCATTTTTTTGATAATTTGTCAGTAGTGATTTACTGACAGATGGGGTAGTGTGCAATTTAATAGAAAAAAGTATTGCCCAAAAACAGAGCTAAAATGAAACAATTTTTCAAGTTTTGTTTACCTCACCATGAAGACTAGCAGACTCCTCCAAATCCCTATCTTTTCTCTTATTGCTTAAAGTTCCTGTGCTTTCCTGCCCTGTTCTCCCGTAACTGCACCCCGATGAGTTGTAACTTACAGTTGCATCAAGTCCACTTGCATGCAACTTTTCCCCGGGTAAGTCTCCCTTCACATCGACATTACTTCCGCAAATGCTGGAACCAATTGTCGCATGTGAACCATCCCCTCTGTCCACCTGATCCGACCTCTGCTGCTTTGACATCCGTGTGATCCCGTGACTTGATTTAGGAGGAGGCATTAATAAATCCTTGTTCAATTTGTCGGCCGCGCAACTCGAGTTGCATGCATTTGTCGGTAATTCAGTGAAGAACTCAGAGAAGAAATCTTTTTCAAATGATTCATCAATTGTGTACGGAAACCACGACGCAGATTCATCTTCTTCAACTGTTGAATTGATTGATTTTTGGGTACCTTCAAGCTTATTTGTAATTTGTCTCGGATCACTAGACGGTACCGGTGGCTTCCTGTTTGTCTGGCTTTGCATGACGACATGACCGTTTTGCCATAAAAGTTCTATAAGCTCGTTATCGCCACTATAGAATAAAAAAATGAAGAAATTAAAGGAATGAGATAATTAAGGAGTTGATATGCAAAACAAAAGGCAGAGAAAAGGATTTGTATTGCATAAATGATAATATTTTCACCTGATTGGCTTCTTTTGGTTTGAAGCGGTGGTGTTCATATCCCAATTTGGGACAAAATGGTTCATCTCTTACTATTTCAAACTTGTTTAACATAACCTGAAAAAACAGAGTACAAAAACAAAATAAGAACAGTTCTAAGATTAAAAAAATACTAAAAAAATTTGATGTCGACACTTTAGTTATGTCAATTTAGTATATAAGTATATTGATTGTAATCAAGAGAAACAATTTGAGGCTTTGAGATTCTTTACTAAAAGGAGAATACGGAGGCAAAGACCCATTATAAAACTAAACTTTAATTTATTTTAAAATCAACAAAGAAGAGCCCTACAAGGTCTAATGCAATATTTTTTTTCTTCTAGTTTCTCTCTTGGAATTAGACGATCAAATCCTTGCAAAGGATGCAAAGCGAAATGAGAGCAGAAATCAGGAGCATAGTTTATTAAATGCTTCATTGCGAGAAAATGCGCTTGCAGAAAGAAATAAAACGATTAAACTGATTGTGAGGGCAAACAACTTATAAATAAAAAATACAGGCCAGAAATTCATGATCAAAAGAGAATAAATTGAAGCTTATCATGGTAAGCAAAATAATAACCAAACAAAAGGAGAACAAGGAAACCCTACCTAGCTCTTTTTGAATGGCGAAACCCTACCTAAGTTGGCTAGTTTTCAATCTTTCGCGTTCTCTCTCTCTCTCTCCTCTCTCTTTCTTTCTCAAGCTCCAAGAAGAAAGACTGATTGGACAAATTAGTTGCGCTAGAATTGACAAGAACCGCCAGTTTTAACCACAGTAGCATCGAGTTGGAGAGGATAGAGTGGAATCCTCTCTGCAATCTCTGAAATTACACACTCGTGAAATATTCTGTTGACCTTCGTTCTATAAAGTGTGGAAAAAAAAGTAACTCGGTATTTACCGCAACTCTAAATACAAAAAAGACACTTCCCCACCACAAGTTACAAAGTCAAATGAAAAGCGAACCAATATTCTGCTTAATTAAATAATTAGTACGTGCAGTTTTAGTTATAGAAATGTGAATCACTCGTTAATTCAGTACTCTTATTTATTTAACAATTTTGTTTACAAAAATATTTTTAAAACAAAATTTGTCTAAAGGTCACATAAACACTTACATTGATTTATAAGCAACAAGAGCATGCCTATTTTTGTAATTACCAATGTTTTAAATAGCGTTTATAGCGTCATAGCGGAAATGCTACAAAAAAAGCTATAGCGAATAACATAGCTATAGCGGAAGCTATACTACATAGCATATTTTTTTTACAAAAATTATATTATATATTTGTACTAAATATCAACATTATCTAAAGTCTCATAGAACAATAAATAATATCAAATTAATTAAAAAATTATAATATTCATATTGAACCAGTACAAAGTCCAAATTGCGGTTCAAAATATCCATAGTAATATCATAAACTATTGATCTTTTTCTATTCAAAATATCTTAAGCATCATGATTCATGACATAATCTATTTTTTTCTATTCAAATTTCAAAATAATCTAGACAGGGGTTTACTTCTCGGTTTAGGCAAATTAAAAGATCTGTAGCAACAAAGCTTTTAATTGATTTCGGTTTGAGCTTTTATTTAACTTTTGGGTCGTTATTTAAAGCCATATAAATTGCCTAAAAAATCCCATTATGCATAGCTCGTGCTATTTGCGCTACACGCTATGCGCTATAGCGGACCGCTATTACCGCTATAGCGGTCGTAGCTCAATTAGCACATTTTGATGTCATAGCTTAGCGTTTAGGGTCCAAAAACGCTATAGTGGCGCTATAGCGCATTATTTAGAACACTGGTAATTACAAAAGACTGTCTTCTTTGCTACAATAGTGGGTTCAACAATTTAAATTGTAGGAATAGAGGTGATATAAAATTAATTATAAATAATTACTAAAATTATAAATGTGGTAAAAACAATAATTCTTTACGATTCAATGACGAGGATGCTCTTGGAACAGAAAAAAAAAAAGGGTGAAATTCGATTAAAAAGTCTAATCTCAATTTGTGATCACGAAAGCAGAGTAATATATCGCACACCACTTGTCAATGTATAGTAATACTTCTTTCTTAATGAGATATTAATCCTTTATTTTTGTATTTTCTGAAAAAATAGGCGATTGTCTTTTTTTTTTTTTGAAATGATTGGTAGAGAAAAATAGGCGATTGTCAATCAAAGAAAAGGAAACAAAGTTTTATGTACAAGATACAAGTAATAAGTAAATATAAAAGAATTGAAAATACAATTTATGATTGTGAAATCATTATGTCGTTTATGACATCCTCATAGGATTTAAAATTATACGAAATGGCTAGATTTTGACTTAGAAAATGTTCATGTGTAGGTTAGGATTTTAGATAAGAAACATATTACTTTTATATATTTTGAGTATATCTACAGATTTGAAAAAATGAAAGCTTTTTGAGGCGAAATTGGACGATGCATGCGGCTCAGGGAGTGAAGAACTGAAGAATTAGCTAAGTCGGGAATTCCATGCAGTATCATCTCAACCCATATGCAGGTAGAAAATCCAACCCGTATGCCCTAATTTTCAAAAGATGAAACAGTTATCAATTCAGTTATTTCTTGATCTCCACTCCACATAACTTCTTCATAACATTCAGGAACGTGCTAGAAGCCTAGAGACCCATCTCTACAACATTAAGATTTATTTAAGGCTTAGACTTAAGAATTTATGTATCTCTCAATAGTGCTAGTTTAAGACAGATATACAGAAAATTACTTACTCAAGAGCAAAAATAACGCAACAGAGGTAAGGGATACTCTCTAGGTGTATTCATTTCATCTCTCTTATGATGTCTTTTCTGCTTTCATTGTTCATTTGCCTATGAGGGGCTAAACAACATTTTTTTAGAATTATGACTGTAAACTTGAATTCTTTATGAAGTTTAGTTAATTTCTGAGTCGTTTGAACATCTTTTGCACTTGATATAATTTTTTTTTGTATTTTATCTTGTATTGCTATCTAATTTGGTGATTTGAAGCTCATCCTCTTCAGTGATGGCCACACCAAGTAGTTAGACATTGAGAGTTGACCAATTAGAGTTAGGGTACAAACATTTACACTTATGGCTGAGATCCGAAAGGAAAATGTCATTTGTTAGAACAAATTTAGAAAACATAGGGATCTTGAGATCTACAAATGAATACCGTGTTCTCTTGCCTCACTAGTGGGGGCACCCGATAACTTCAACTACAAAGGATTATAAGGAAGGACGTAACTATGTACTTAGATCTCTTTAGTCTTGGTAGCTAGACAAGTCACGTAACTCTTTGCATCTAATTAGAAATTAGGATAAAGTTAGAGTACCATCTCCCAACCGTTTTTTAGTTAGATAGGGTATTGTATTGCATGAAAGTGGCTGGACAATACTAGTTTGGATTAATAACTCTCAAATCCGCAATAAGAATTCAAGCAACGAAAGATTAGTTAAATGGAATAAAGAATAACGATAAGCCTGAACCCCATGGCCTTAATACTAGAATTACACTTTGTTACATCAATTTCCATTTGATTTTGTTCTAAACACACAAAAATCTCAACTCCAAAGAATTTGCTTAATTAGATTAGTGGAAGGTCATGACTACATGCACAAAAATATCCCTATGAATCTATATCCCAATCAATATTACATGGTTGATTCACTATCTTTGATTAAAAAATCAGGTTAGAACTATCCCTCATTCGAATTAAATCGATCTTTGAATAATTAAAAAGATTTTTTTCCTTTGGAAAATCTCAAGTACCAATTCATAAAAGTTAAAAGTCAAGGACTACTGTACTTCTTAAAAGAATTTCAAAATTAAAATCTGAGATGTTCCTAAATTTGTATATAGTAATTCTGCCAATGTAAATTACATGAATTCCAGGTAAAAAAAAAAAAAAAAACAAAGAATTCCAGAGATTGCAATATCAGTAAAAATAGAGAATTGAGATGCTAGGAGATAAGGCGCTTACTTTGGTGTGGTTAACGACCTATTGTGTATATCGCTAGGCAAACAAAGTTGTAGCACTGTTTACTTCACTTGCATACCATACGACTATTAACTGTTACACATAGTGTCTCCTAAAACAAGACCATAGAGAACGAATATTTGGAGATAGGATCAGGCGGTAAGGGCATAAATGACATCATTGTCGTATCTTATAAGGATGCAGTGCTTTTTGCGTCGTGAGATGTTTATTTACACTTTCTGTGTGATTGGGAATTTACTACTTTTAAGTAACTTTCCAGGGGCACAATCTACTGTTCTATGTCTTTGGGATTAAAAACCTGTGGTACTTGCCTCCACAATAATTGAATCTTATTTCATCTTATTTTATTCCTTTGCAAAACTACAAAAATATGATTATGAGTAACAATTGAAGAAGAATATTCAAGTGATATCGTTAATCAAATAATTGGGCCCACAAGAAAAACACTTACCTATATTTTAAAAATCATATATCAAGCCATTACATTAGGAATGTAAATGGTAAATAATTATAATTTGAGAAAATTGTCCTATTTAATTTGTTTGAAGACGTGTTAATATTTAGAAGCTTGCACCAATCATTCTTCCCTATTCAATGAATTTTCTGATCAGTTACCGGTTGTACACTAAATCACTTAGGAGCGAGCAATTGGTCAACATAGAATATTTTCTGGTAGTTATCCAATTTCCCCCTCAATTGTATGGATATTCTTTCATATAAAGCTTTTTTTCCCTCCAGAAAGTGTGCAATTCTGACCACGAAAAAGATCCTTTGTACCTTTGTTGTGGCCTCATCTTTTGCTCGGTCTAGATTCTTGGTGGAGCTCAGAAATACAAGCTCAGCAAACCAAATAATTGCTTTACTGGTGCAGTGTATCAAATAGCGGGACCCGGTCAGTCATTGCACTGTTGCATGAAGTAATTGTTGGGGGTGTACAACAGTAAAAGTAACCCGTCTAGTTCGACCAACCAACTCGACTCGAATCATAACGGATTTAATTTTTCTTTTGTAGTTAGGTACGGATAAATTCGATCCGACCACATAGTATAATTAAATTTGCACATTTCATAATTTTAAGAAAATTCTAAACTATGTTTTGGATCAATATAATTTTGAAAATGCAGTGTGCTTATGCACCGTTGAAAACTTGAAATGTTAAATAATTATTAATTTAGCAAGTTATTGAAATTTTAGTTCGGCAATTACAATTGGTTTGCAAAATTCATTTAAAGATATGAAAACTTAAAAATATTATAATATTAGAAAAATCTTACAAATTATAATTAGAAATATTTTTGTAATAATGGTTTGGAACTGTTTGAGGAATATTTGACAAAATTGTTGACGTGGCAAATTTTTTGTTTTTTTACACGTCTCTGAAGCATCAACGTCTGAGAGTTGCATAATAATGCAATTGATGGGTGCGTTATAATGAAACCGGGCTAGAAGGCGGACTCTTACCTGTTTGTCTGATATTTGACATCTGTCTGATATTTCAAGTTATTTTATGGTAAAATCAGATTTAAATGGTTAATTGATTTCAAACTCAATAATTTATCGGATTGTGTTATTATTTTTTGTTGAGTTAGGAATAGACACTATATTGAACTAGGAGTAGGCATATGAACGAAAATGTATTAGATAAAAAAAAAAAAAAAATTCAGAAGTAGACTTATGTCTACTCCTAGATCTTTATGGATCCATCCTGACTATATAGAGATACAAGACTAGCTTAAGTTACAAAACAAGTAGGGGTATCAATGATATTTTTTCTTTGTTTATTTGATTCGTAATATATTCGATAAGACAAACATAGTTAAGATTTTTTTGCCAGTATATTGGATAATTTTATTTTCGTTAACTTATCGGATAAGAGTATAGATAAGAACTATTTCGTATTTGTTACTTATAATAACTAATGTATACAAAATTATATATGATAGTTGTACATATAACTAAATAATATTATTATTATTATTAGATTGATTTATATTTATATTTTATATAATTTTACATTTAGTAATTATGATAAAATTTAATTATTCAATATTTTATATAGTTTTTTTAATTTGTAATTATGTTAATTGATTTATACAATATTTTATATAATTTTATTTTTAATAATTTATATTTTTTTAAAATAATGGTATAAAAATTATAAATGAGATAATTTTTTTTTTTTTTATATTTTGTGATATTAGGTGCATGATGTATTTAAAATTTATATTACTTATTATATTTTCAGATTAAATTATATATACAATTAATTTATTTGATAATTATTGTTATTCGTTTCTTGTTTGCTATCTCAATGATAAAGGTAGAGTATTAGTAAATTAATATTTAATGAATAAAGATAAAATATGAGTAAAACTAATTAACTCAGAAAATATTAGATATAAATTCTACTAGATTATTAGTCTGGTACTTTAAACAAGAACTACAAAGTTGCAAGATTAAACAAAAGTACACATATCATAGAATTCTGAGATCAACCTCTACTTCACGAGTTAGGCTAGTAAGAAGTAAAAGGGCTTCATCCTTGTGAGTTTGTGACCTATCAAACAAAAAGCAACAGTAAGATGGATTAAATGGAAATATTCAAGTATTGTGATACAGATTTTGAAAAACAAATAAAAAGAGAAATGATCCCTCAAAAAAGGGCTAAAGTGTTCAAATAGATATGGGAAAACCAATTAGTTGCACCATGACTCCCGAACAAACGTTTTGATATTAGGCAACCTCTATATATATAAAGAGAGAGAGAGAGAGAGTTGGGCTATATATGGTGCATTGCAATGTATAGTCCATCTTGTACATTGGACTATAAATTTATGACTTTGATTTTCAGACAACCGATCCAAATTGTTCAATTTGATATCCATATTAAAATGTGATTGGAGACCAAATTTTACATTTTTTTGGAAATTGTTTGCTAATTTTTTAGAATTTTTGGAAATCACTGTTTTTCTATGATCCAGAAATTTCTGAAAAACAATGATTTTTTCAATAATTCTAAAAAAATAGTAAATTATTTCCAAAAAATATAAAATTTGGCCTCCAAGCACATTTTAATATGGAGAATATGTTGAGCCCTTTAGATTAACTATTTGAACTCCGAATCCAACGATTTATAGTCCAATGTACAAGAGGGGCGATACATTGCAATGCACCATAGCCCTACTCTCTCTCTCTCTCTCTCTCTCTCTATATATATATATATATATATATATATAGAGAGAGAGAGAGAGAGAGAGAATGGCTAATATCAAAACGTTTGCACCAAGGCCCTCATGCAACCAAGTCGTTTTCGGATTTTCAAAGTCCAAACAGTCGATCCAAACCGTTAGATATTCAATCTATATTAAAATCTGCTTGGAGACCAAATTTTACAATTTTTTGGAATTTGTTTACTATTTATTAAGCCACTTTGAAAATTGATGATCACATGGTCCAGAATTTGGTTGCACTGTTTTTACTGTCACCCGTGTCAGCAATTTTCAAAGTGGCTTAATAAATAGTAAAAAAATTCCAAAAAATGTAAAATTTGGTCTCCAAGCAGATTTTAATATAGATTGAACATCTAACGGTTTGGATCGACTGTTTGGACTTTGAAAATTCGAAAACAACTTGGTTGCACGAGGGCCTTGGTGCAAACGTTTTGATATTAGCCACTCTCTCTCTCTCTCTTTATATATATATATATATATATATATATATATATATATATAGGAAGTGTCTATGGTGCTATGCATAGCATAGGGGCCTCCGTGCTAAGGCTCAATTTTTGAGTTTTCAAAATTCTAACGGTCGATCCGAACCGCTCAACATGATCTCCATAGAATATGTACTTGCAAACCAAATTTTACATTTTTTAGAATTTTTTTACTATTTATTAAGCCACTTTGAAAAAATAGTAATTTGTACACAATAGTAAAATCTTCTGGACCATTGGATCAACAATTTTTAAAGTGGCTTAATAAATAGTAAAAAACTTCTAAAAATTGTAAAAATTGGTTTGCAAGTACATATTCATATGGAGATCATGTTGAACGGTTCGGATCGACCGTTAGGATTTTGAAAACTCAAAAATTGAGCTGTAGCACGGAGGCCCTCTATGCTACGCGTAGCATATTAGCCAGGTTCTACATATATATACATATACATATATATATATATACATATACACATACACATATATATATATATATATAATATATATATATACATATACATATACATATACATATACATATACATATACATATACATATACATATACATATACATATCCATATACATATACATATACATACATATACAATAGACTATACACATATACCATATACATATACATATACATATACACATATACATATACATATATATATACATATACATATATATATATATATATATATATATATATTTTAAGGAAAACATGTAATTTTGAGGTTTCAGAATATTACATACGAAATTCAATTAAATTTTAAATTATATCAAAGCATGATGCAAATGCAAAATTTTAGGAAGAAAAATATTGCTCATCCATAAAATTGTCGCTAGTGATGACGTGTCTCAGTCACTGGCGATGATGTGACTTCAAACGACAAACTCAAATGGTTGAAACCAATATCTACTCATAAGTGATACGTGTATCTGCAAAATTTTGAAATTTATTTAGTATAAAGACAAGCAGCTAAAAAATAAAGTTTCTATAAATATTTCAAGTTATTTTATGCATTTATTTTTCATTGTTTTCTTTACCGTTAGATTTTGTGCTAAATGAATTCTCAAATTTTGCATGTACATGCATCACTCGTTAAGTATATCGATTTTAATAGTCTGTATTCATCATTTGAAACTAATTCAATATATTTTTAAAATTACGCTAGCACAACAGAGACTTTACTCATCTTATTGAAAAAAAAAAAAATTATTGCATCACCCTATTAATTAAGCGTGCCGGGCCAAAGTCCTGCGTCTGGAGTCTGGACAGTATTCAACCGTTCGAGCTCAAAAGGCTGCCGGGTTCTGAGGTTGAAACTTTGTTTCAAGATCTGATGAGGCATCTATGAAACGAACCTGCTAGTGCAAGACAAGCATGTGTTTCACAATTTTGTATTACATGCGTGTTTCATGCATCCAAGACTCCAAGTGCACTCGCTTGACAATGTGGTCCTATAGCTGAGCCAGAGCATTTGAAGTAAAAAATCTGAATGATCGTTATAATAATTACTGCACAGAAAATGAATTATAATAAATCAAATGTAGAAAAGGGATAAAGTAAGACTTCCATGGAGGGCTGCAAACGAACCGAACGTACTTTCAATTTGAATTTGGTTTGAATTAATTTCAAACTAAATTTGGTTTGAATTAATTTTGAATTGAAATTTTTACGAACTTAATTTCGAACATTTACGAACTTTGTTACGACTTACAAGTTGACTCACTACAACAACAAAAAGTTTCAGCGACCGGAATCAGCGACCGGTTAAATTGAGAATAAGATATTAAATAAAGAAAGAACCAGGGCTGGAATGGGCAGAGGGAACCAGCAAGCTTGAGGCAGCAACTGCACAACTTGCAAGAAACCAATCGGTATGATCTTCGACCTACTAAAAAATTCACAAAAAATCAGGTTAATTTTAAGTAATTTGCTTTCTAACAGCCTTACATTAAGCAATTCAAGCATAGTAATCAAAATATTGTGTAGGCAGTTAACTGGCGAGGACCTTGCCGGTATAGATGCCAATGATTTACAGAATCTAGAAAATCAACTTGAGGCAAGCTTAAAAGTCATAAGAGTTAAAAAGGTACAGATTGTGTGAGTATAAATCTGTTCATTGATTTTTGTATGTACTTAATCGCCACATGAATTTTTGTATGTACTTAATATGCTGCTAATTAATATATGAAATTTGTAATGCAGGTATACCAGTTGCGAGATGCCGAAATGAGGGAAAGTGCTAAGCAATCGAATTCAACTACTCCTTACAGTTTTTCATAATGTAAAATTTAAAATTGTTATTGTAAATGGTTGTAAAATGGTTGTAATTGGTTGTAAATGGTTGTAAAATTTAAAATTGTTATTTATTTATTGTATATATCGATCGTTTATGTTTAAATTTGTTTGTATGTTTATATTGTATGTTGGTACGTGTCGTACCAATTATTAAATGGTGCAAATTTAAATAATAAAAGAAAAATAAAAAACCTGACATAAGACTTTCTGTGACCGGTTTTAAGTATCTGCGACCGTTTTTTTTGTCGCAGATACCTTTTTCTGACGTCAGAAAAAATAACAGCGACAAAAAAAAAGTTGTCGCAAAAAAAGTATCTGCGACCGGTGACGTCATCAGAAGAGTATCTGCGACAACGCTTACAGCGACCGGGATTTCAGCGACCGGAATTAAGTATCTGCGACCGGAATACCAGTCGCAGAAAGACTTTTCTGCTGTAGTGACTTATGGCTAGGCCATAGTTTGAAATTACAGCACTTCAATAAAAACTCAGGCATTCTGAATTCTAATTACACAGTACACCAAAGTTTATATCAAAGCTCATTACAAATACCTAAATTTATATCAAACACCAAAGTTTAGTACAATCAATCAAAGTTCAGTACAATCAAAATATCCAAAGTTTTCCAAATAGCCAACAGGAGCAACATCACCGAAGTTTTCAAATATCCAAAGTATTCAAAGTACAATTTAAATATCAACAGAAGTACAAAACAACCACCAAAGTCCTAAATAAAACATTAAAGTTCATTATTAGCGGAAATCAACGGTTCACGTTTGAGTTAATTTCGAACTAAGTTTGGTTTGCGAACCTATTTCGAACGAACTAGGTCCAGTTTGAGTTTGGTTTGAATTAATTTCGAACGAACTCAATTTCGAATCGAATTTTTTACGAACTTTTTCGAATCAAACTCGAATCAAATTGCAAACTAGGAATTTTTTGTGCAACCCTACTTCCATGTGTTCCAAATTGACAACTTTTATAAATTCAGATGGATATCCCAATAATAAACATTTTTTTTTTTTATTGGCAACCTGAACTAATATGCTGAATAATCTCCATAAAGATGTTTTGAATCTTAAGTTCTAACTGGATTCAGCTTAATTTGCTACCTCGATTTAATCCCAAGTACAAGATAAAAAAAATAGAAAAATTATCATATGATATCATCTAAGCACACAGTATAACAAAGACAGTTACAGACGTCAATCCTTACTAATATTTTCTTCCCTGTAACACCTTTTCCATTTACTAAAACACGTACAAGTACTTGTGTAGACAGGAACCGAAAACAACACACTAATGAACCCTAATTAGTTTTTTCTCCATTCATCTCAGCCCAGTTGTCTACACCCATAGATAGTTTGGGCCACGTCATCATGGCCCAATTAAATGCTTGTTTCAGCCCATCTAGCAGCGAAGCAAAAGGCAATGCAGGTGCTTCAGTTACTGCTGCGCCTGGCACAGGAAATAATGGAATAGTCGGGAGCCATTTGCCGGATTCGGTTGCCTCTGAGTTCCATGCAAATTCAGATATAGGTGGTACCGCATATAAACTTGATGAGACTGGTACACGCCGTGCGGCTTCAGCCAGATTTAACGAAAGAAGGATGAGGAGTGGTAGCATGAAGTTGCAATCCATGATAAGTCTAACTTGCTTGTTTGAGTTCTATAAATGATACTATGAAATAGGGAATAAAGGTCTATTTAAAAGGGAAGTTTAGAGCTTATTGGTAGGATTGGGGTTTAGTGTCGTTGTGAAGTAGGTGTTGGGGGTTCCTTTTTACTGTATGGTTTGTCACGTTCATTTCGTGGAGCACTTGTAACATGAGTCGTTTGTTCTTTAAAAGGTTGACATCTTTTATTGTTTTTATGTACCAATATATGTAATTAATTTTTAAAAACTTTTTATAGGAAGTATTTGCTCTTGCGTCACATGGTTAAATTTGGTTTATGTTCATTTTACTATAATTTGAACAATTCACCCCTCCAACTAAATTTCACGCAGAAAAACAGGGCAGAGAAGAGAAAACCAGGATGCTTTATTCAGGGCAGAAGAATACCATCTACAATTTAAGCGCACAAAATTATCTTGATCGTCTAATTCTCCAAAAGCACAGAAAAAAATATCAGCTTTTACTCCAATTTCTTAGACTTGAAGCTTCCTCTTTTAGGCTTTTTCTTAAGAGAATCATCAAGTTTGCGATACTGTTTCTGAAGCACGCCAACTAAATTACTGAAAGAATTGTCCACTTGATCTTCGTACCTTTCATAAAGCACAGGTAGTACGTGAGCACTAACAAAACCTGCAGACAAAACAATACTCCTTAGATATGATAAAATTACAAATTAATGAAGTATTGAAAATATTGAAAGCAGGATAGTCAGGTCTATCCCTGGAAAGCACTAAATCATCACATTTTCTTAAGAAATTACCTAAATTAGTCATATTATCTTCCTTGTGCATTTGTAGAGGGAAGGGTATTAGACTTTTGAAGTAAATGGGACTCTGGTGGTTTATTGGATACTTTCAGTTTTCAAAGAGATTACTGTGGTACTTCGACAATTTACAGAAGTGCACATAAAATGTATAGTAAATCATGGTTAGAAAACAAAAATCATTACCAACATATAGAACTGTCAGAAAATTACACCAGCTACCAATCACAGAGGCTGCCCACAAACCAACCACAACCTGCATATAGTTTACATTTTTTAACTTGCATCGTTGTTCTCAGGTCAAACATTCAATATTAAATCTACTGCCTTCAAGAAATATGGCTGCTGTTCATTTTTGTAGATTGTTTTCTTACTTTTTTTTTTTTAAATTAAATATCTTAGAGCATTTCAATTTCAGAGTACCCCTATAGTTTCATAATTGGGCTAAAGATGTCTAAATGCAAGTAATAAGCCTCAATAAGCCCAAATTGTAATAAGTATTACAGAGGAGCTCAAATTATCTGACTTGTACGATTTATCTTAAATTCTGCAATACATCTCACTTAAGCTTCAACTTCTAAGTTGAGCTAAGATAAAGCCAAACATTAAAAAAAGAAAAAAAGATACTAACAGACAAATATGAAATGATAAGGTTAGTACTGGGACCAGGGCATGTTTATCAAGAGTTATGAAATGATAAGGTTACTACTTATCATTTGATTAAAACAAACCAAGCAGAAACTAAACAAAATAAAAAAAATAACAGGAAAAGGTACCATCAGTAAATCCTTCAAGCTTCTCCCACATGAAATATCCTGAATAAACCCCAAAAATCGATTTAGTTGTTCACCAGCTGAAACTGCTGCCTCCACAAATAGCTTGTCAGGCAGTTTCATTCGAGGCACTTCAGATGAGCTATATAAAAAATAAAGAAAATTAAATTAGAAAATGAATTGTTTGGCATGCCTTTCATTTCATGTTTTGCAGAATTGCATTTGTTCATTGGGAAGCTGTTCCAGCCTTCTGTCATTATCAATGCCAAGAGCTTGTCAGTAGGTCTGAAGAGAAGGTATGTATCTGAAATTTTGATATGAAGCATAAAGTACAAACAACTGATACTACTTTAGGGTTATATCAGGTTTCATGTTCCTATTCCCTTTCAGGGCTGGAACCCCCAGAAAGAGAATTATAGATATTAGTTTTGCTCCTAACTACACACAATGTTATATTGATTTGCAAATGAACCCAATATCTATTATCCAGTGCCTTTCGAGCTATTTCGGAAAGTTATTGGGTAATGTTTGTGAAATGCAAATAGGTATAGTACAAATAGAAAAAAATGTACCTTTTGAATGTCCTAGCAGCATTTGACCATACAAACTGGAGAAGCATACCAGAAACAAGAGAGAGGCAGAGAAGAGTGAGAAAATGGTAGTTAAGCCACTCGAGAAGTCCCCACACGGCAGTGGCACCAGCAAGAACACTGGAGGAAATTCTCTTATTCCTCCATAATAGCACATCAGCAGCTGCATGGCAAATCGTAAATTTTAATGAAAGCAAGGAATTTGGCTTATTTTGTACAATTGAACTGATAAAAAAATGGGGAAAAGATGAGAGAGAAAGCACTTTATACTGTTAACTCAGTGCTGGCTTAATCAAGGCCAATTGAGGTCAAATAGACCGTGATTATGCAAATCAATTTCAATTGAAAGTCAAACAAATCAATCATGATATTCATTTATGACCACCCAAACATGCAAGACAACAACAGTGTAACTCAACTAAACCCAGTTTACTGGTATATAACCTGAGTACTCTATGCTCTCCTAGAATATGACAAAAAGGTGAGAAGGAAAGAAAGATGAAATACATTTGCCTCCACCGAGGATTTGATGAATTGTCTTCTGGTGTTCAAAGAGTTTGTTCATCTGTGCAGAGACTGAATTTGAGGTCGAGTTCTTTTCTTCAAATAATTTGAAGGATTTTTGTCTGGGGACCTTGTCAGAAAGTTTGTCTACTATTGCATTTATAATGTTTTCTGTGGCGCTCTCAATCCGCTCCAGCTTCTCTCCTTTCATCTTGAACGACATCTTGGAACCTATTCAATCCTAAATTGATTCGAATTATATTAATGTCTTGACATAAATTTTTATTTTCTGTTCTTAGTGCCTTCTTGTTTTCTTTTATCAAATTCAACTTTCCAAAATGTTAGAAAATGTGTTAGTAGGTGAGCAAAATTAATTAAAATAAGACTCCGTTGCATCAATTATCGTAAATTGAAGTCGTTTAATTAGCACGTCCTGTGACTAGTACTGTAGCAGTCAGTACGGATACCGTAGGATACCTCTCAGGTTTCTAATCCTTGGTTTCAAGATAATGGTAAAAGGTAGACAAATGCTGGCTAAGAGATAAACAGATCAAAGAAAAGTAAAGAAAGACTTAAGCCAGCTCTAGAGGAAAAATTAGAAATTTTGTGATGTAAGAGCACGTTCAGCAAAAGAAATCAAGCAACCGATCAACCATTGTGTCAGAACAGAAACAAAAACAAGGCTCAAAAATTACATTTCCATTAAAATTAGGGATCTAAGACATGGCACTAAAAGTTCGAGATTTCTCAAATTTAGAAATATACTAAGTTAGTGATGCAAAGAAGGAGGAAATACTGAGTAGCACTTACAGGGACCAGTGTAATTTAGGGAATATAGGTCGGATTTCACAAAAGTGCGAGAGAATATTTCTTTCGAGGGTTTTAGGGAGAGAGAGTGAGAGAGAGCGAGTACAGCAACGGTCACATGCACTGAAGAAGAGGCCAGGAGGCACGAGCATCGCATTCGTTTCAGCTTAGTACCTCGTGAAACTCGCGTAAATACGGTGCACAAAGACCAAGGTTATGCAACCCCCGGTTCATAAACGGGAATAGCATTTATTGCCGTCTCCAGGCAAGTTGGTCCGGTATTTACTATTTAACATGGACCTCAATTTTTAACTGTTTCTAGGAAATATGATTTATGATTACAGACTTACAGTTGACTTAAGTGGAATTTTAAATGGTGTCTTTTGAACTTTGGTTCGACAAAATATTCACGTACGAATAATGTCGAACGAATTATATTTTAGATTTAATAGTGTAAAAAAATATTAATCAGAATAACGTAAAAAAGGGGTTAATTTTACATTATTTGAAATAGTGCTGGAAATAACAAATAAAACATACTCCAATGTTAATTTTGCGCAATATGAAATAATAATAAAAACTGGATTAGTACAGTTCGACTGTCCAACGCTATTTTTAATTTTAATTGTGTTTTCGAATATAAAAAAATAACGATACTATGATAACTCCCTTTATTATATGTTATTAAAAAACATACACTACCGACAAATATTAATAAATGAAATAAAAAATTCATAATTTGTATTGTAGTTTGCCAGTACAAGCCATCTTATTTTAAGCAAAAGCATAATCTTAAAATTATTTTTGACTAAAAATGTTGGTGTGTTTTTCAAAACGGAGAGAAGACAAGTCAGAGATTCTATCTTGTTAAACAGTCGTCCACATAGTTCTTAAACCTACTGTTGACGTTCAAATTTTCGTCAAAAAAGAAATCCTTACACCTATATTTTTTATATTTTTTTAAAGGAGGGTTTATATGCCTTATATTATTCATGTTTTATTATGTCTTATATTTTTTTTTTAAGATCTAAACAATCAATTCGAACCGATCAATATGATTACTATATTAAGATGTACTTGGATACCAAATTATATATTTGTTTTTTTAATTTTTTAAATAGATACAAAATTATTTTTTCTGGATGATAACGGTCCAGACTAGATTTGTATGTACATGAGCAAGAACACACAGCTATGAAGTGAGATTTTAACAAAAGAAAAAAGTTTTGGATATCAGAAAATTTATGGATGTAGCAGCCAAATTTATCTATATTTCTTTTCGCATCTGTAACCATTCCTAAGCACATTCGAAGATTATATTTATTTACTATACTATCTAAATGTTTTCATGTCCCCTTTTTTCAAACCAAATTATACTCCTATACAAAATATGAGCTTATATATATTGTTACTTGGAGTCATTGCCACAAGGAATAACTATAAAATTTGAGGTTCTTAACCATACGATGATTTCTTAGCTATAAAATTGTATATAATTTACACTAAATTAACAGGAAAAGGTGCGGCCCATTCGTTAAGTGTAGTAGATTCACAAAGCCCTCTTCCCATTGCTCGTCTTTAGGCCTTTAATTGGTTATAAAATTTAAGCGTTCTATTTGGGCTTGAAAGTTTATTTTCGACCTTCACCCACTTTAAAGATGAGGTCCACTCATCCAATTAATAAATGTTGCATACATTTCAAATTAATAAATGTCGGAATAAGTAAATAAAAGCTAAAATAATTACGAAATTATAAATAAGTAAATGAGCAGAATTAGATGTTCTTAAATTCACTAAGCTTTTGATGAGTTTCATTCAAAATTTATCGAATTACCTTTGAACAACAAATTCAATCTGTTGAAACCGATCTACTTCACAAGTAAAACATTTACTACAAAAATATATAAGTATTCAAATTTAGTGTCAAGTCATGATAAAAACAGATTTATATTACTATGTTACTAATTTCAAATTTAGAAAATAAAAATATATTAATTACTATATTATTAATTTCTAAATTTATTGGTTTATAGAGTAGAATTAGAGTATTTTTAAGCTCACCATTTGTTTGGTGTACATAATTTTTTTAGAAACAATAAGGGTCATGTTCTCATTTTATATTAATCTTAATTGATTACAAGTGTTGGGGTTCACGAAGGTGGGAGCCTCGTGTATGAATAGAAGAGAATAGAAAAGATAAAAAAAAAGAAAAAGGGAAAAATGAAAACAAAGGGAGAGGCCGAGAGGGTTCTTTTGTGTGACTTGATCGCACAAAGAAAAGAGGAAAAAAGACAACTCTTAGGAGACGAGAGAAGATAAAAAAGGCTCAAGGATTTGATGACCTCTTTATATCTCTTATTCTTTTACCCGATATTTTTATAATACCCCAAAGAAAAAAGA
>JAJGRW010002655.1:0-16296 GCA_025461045.1 Carex parvula | reverse complement strand
GTCACACTTTCTTTTTTAATTTTGGCGTTAGCATCTATATGTCTTTACGGGCGTGGCATTATTGTGTAGACGCTCATTAAATTTTGTTATAAAACTGATATATTAAAAGATAAATTTTGTAAGTGAGATCGCTCGGAAGATATATCAAAACACTTATGTTACATATATCTTTATGGTCATTCTAATGTACATTCTATTCTATCTATATCCTTAGCAGTTGAATTTTAAGGGCACAATTTTTTTTATATAATTTATAGTATCAAATTGAGCATCGAACTTTAATAACAGAAACTGTTTCTCATCAACAAATCGGTACAATTAGTACCTGATTTATCCCTCCTGTGTAAATTTCAAGGATAATTTCTACTATACCCATACAAATGAACTTCTATAATAACCATCTAGTATCGTGCCCATATGTTGCAACAAGAACATATTATTAAACCAGACATTGTGTCCCTTAGAAGTATCTCAATTTAAATCTAAACTATATATGATTACCTTTAATTTATAACCAAAATTAGCCATATGTTATGTCTCATTATCAATTTTTTAAATCGGAACAATGGCCTAGGATTGTTCGAATAGTTAGATACTACACCCATAATAATAGGCTTTAGTAAAAAAATAGTGAGCCTTTTCAGCTGTAAACTATTTCACACCTTCGTAATTCTTTATTTTAAATGAATTTTTATTTCATTTTTCTTATGAGTAATATTGTTTTGCTGGTCTCGGATGGCCCCACTGCACATTTTAGATTATTATGGAGTGACACGGGTGTTGAAAGTTGATCCAAAATTAACTTTCCATATTTAGAGTTCAGTTGAGAGTTGTTCCAAAAACTAGTCCGTTATATTTGGAGTTCTATCAAGGAGCGTTGTAGTAGAGTTAGTGGGTTCTATAATTAGTCATAATGTTTGTAATAGCAGGATAGGTAGTGGGTATTAAGTTTAGAATAAGTTAGTGGGGTGCTAAACTTAGATGATCCAAATTTAGTTGTGGTAAGGCTATAAATTCAGCATGTTGTAATCGAATTAATTAAGAAGTGAAGTAAAAT
Source organism: Carex parvula (assembly GCA_025461045.1). Lineage (NCBI taxonomy): Eukaryota > Viridiplantae > Streptophyta > Magnoliopsida > Poales > Cyperaceae > Carex > Carex parvula. The sequence continues at coordinate 15,239 of JAJGRW010002655.1, read as the reverse complement.
TATTTGTGTCAATCCTTCTTCCTCTGTTTACTCTTCCAACAAAGTGGTATCAGAGCCGAGTCGATCAACCCTGGGGCGTTTTCATGGCAGAAAACGGCAGCACCATGGTGAATGTCATACACCAGCAATACCTCTCTTCAAAGGCGAAAACTATGCTTTTTGGAGCATCAAGATGACAACCTTGTTCAAGTCTCATGGCCTATGGGACTTGATAGAAAATGGAGTTCCTGATCCAGATCCTAATCCGCAAGAGAATCAGAAGAAAGATGCACGAGCGCTGTTTTTCATCCAACAAGCAGTGCATGACACCATCTTCTCGAAAATCGCAGCAGCCACCAACGCAAAGGAGGCATGGACAACCTTGAAAACAGCATTTCAAGGGAGTACTCGAGTCATGGCAATCAAACTTCATGGCCTACGCAGGGACTTTGAAACATTGCAGATGAACAAGGAAGAATCAGTCCAAATTTTCCTTTCAAGAGTACAAGAGGTGGTCAATCAAATCCGAGTATTTGGAGACACCATGGAGGAGAAGACGGTGGTGGCAAAGGTGTTGAGAAGCCTAACACCAAAGTTTGATCATGTGGTAGCAGCAATCGAAGAGTCCAAAGATCTAGCAACCTACACCTTTGATGAACTCATGGGGTCATTGCAGACTCATGAAGCAAGGATGTCAAAGGCTGAAGATAAATGCGACGACAAGGCATTTTACATGAAGGGGGAGTCATCAAGAGGCAGATCTAATGGCTACCCAAGAGGCAGAGGCAGAGGAAGAAACAATTCCAGCAGAGGCAGCCACAATCCCAGCAGAGGACGGGCTAATTCCAGCAGAGGAGGTAGAAGCAATCAAGCAAATTCATATGACGATTCCAAGAGGGATGTTCAATGCTATTATTGCAACAAGTATGGGCACTACCAAGCAGAATGCTACAAGAAGCAAAGAGAAGAGAGTCAAGCAAATTATATAGAAGAGGAGGATACGCAACCAACTCTCTTCATGGCCAGCAGCGTGGTTGACAAAGTTGATGCAAGCAGCATCTGGTTTCTCGATAGCGGGTGTTCAAATCACATGTCCGGATTCAAGCAGTTGTTTGAAGACTTGGATGAAACATGCAAGTTGGAAGTTAAACTTGGTGATGACAAGCTAATTCAAGTAGAAGGCAAGGGTATAGTTGCAGTGCACTCCAAAGAAAACGAGCCTACAACCTTAGAAGAAGCAGCACGAAATGAAACATGGCATCAAGCATTGCAAGAAGAATTGGCAGCAATAGGAACAATGGAAATCAAGCGTACAAGTTCTGAAGAACAGAAGGCAAATATTCTAACCAAGGCGTTGGCACTAAGCACATTTGAAAATTTGCGAAAGAAGCTTGGAGTAACCAATTTTGAATCAAGGGGGAGTGTTGAAAGTTGATCCAAAATTAACTTTCCATATTTAGAGTTCAGTTGAGAGTTGTTCCAAAAACTAGTCCGTTATATTTGGAGTTCTATCAAGGAGCGTGTAATAGAGTTAGTGGGTTCTATAATTAGTCATAATGTTTGTAATAGCAGGATAGGTAGTGGGTATTAAGTTTAGAATAAGTTAGTGGGGTGCTAAACTGAGATGATCCAAACTTAGTTGTTGAAGTGCTATAAATTCAGCATGTTGTAATCGAATTAATTAAGAAGTGAAGTAAAATTATTTGTGTCAATCCTTCTTCCTCTGTTTACTCTTCCAACAACGGGATGATGAGTTCTTGGGACAAAATTATTAGATAGGCTAAATTCATTGGGCTTCACACAGGCCTAAATCCTAGATGAATTTTGCTCTAGCAACTCACACCTACCTTTAGCCCTTTAACACACTTGATATGTTCAATGAAATGCGCTACTACCTTCATCCTTCGTCGATATAAGGTTATAAGTGCGGATGTTAATAGCCATATTAAATCTCGAGTAGTGGAGTGGAACAAGGATGTTCATAAGCTCATCAAAAAAATTTGGTGAGCTGAACTTTAAACGACGGGTTCAAACTATTGAAACTTATTTACTTCACAAATGATGCATTTACATCTAAAATTTATATATTTTTCAATTCATTTAATATAATGTCAAGTGGTAACAAAAAAAACATTTTAAAAATGAACTTATAAATCTATTTTGTACCATTCAGATCAAGTGTTTTTCTACCTATTTAAAAAAATAGTTAAATTCTAAAAATGTAAAATTTGGTTTGCAAGTACATATTCATATGGAGATCATGTTGAATTTTGGAAACTCAAATATTGAGCCGTAGCACGGAGGCCCCCTATGCTACGCGTAGCACCGTAGCCAACTCCTATATATATATGTGTATATATATATATATATATATATATATATATATATATATATATATATATATATAGAGGAGGGATCGGATGACACCTCTTTTTGGTGACATCTCTTGTTACCACATCCATTTTTTTCATTTTCAAAGTCCAAATCGTCGATCCAACCATTCAACATGATCTCCACAATAAAATGTACTTGCAGATCAAATTTAACATTTTTTTGAATTTTTTTACTATTTATTAAGTACTTTACAAAAAAACAGCCATACTTAGACCATTGAATTTTGTACCCATCTTAATAAATAGTAAAAAAATTCAAAAAAATATAAAATTTGATCTGCAAGTACATTATATTTAGATGATCATGTTGAACGGTTGGATCGACGATTTGGACTTTGAAAATGAAAAAAATGAATGTTGTAAAAGAGATGTCACCAAAAAGAGGTGTCATCCGATCCCTCCTCATATATATATATATATATATATATATATAAATGTTAACTTTATCCAGATTTTGTAGTATATATATTTCATTTTGAGAGCAAAATCAGTCAAATATATATTAGATGAGGAGGGTTCAAATGCACCATAGTTTTGTGCTCCAATTATGCTCCACATTCTTATCTTCGTTTTCAATGTCCTAACAGTTGATCCGAACCGCTCAACATGATCTTTATAATAAAATATGTTTCCAGACCAAATTTTATATTTTTTGAAATATTTTTTACTACTTTTTTTTATAGATACAAAATCACTTTTTTGGATGGTCCATAATCTCCCAAAAATAGTGATTTTGTACGTATCGAAATAAATAGTAAAAACGTTCTAAAAAATATAAAATTTGGTCTCCTAGCATATTTTATTATAAAGGTCACATTGAGCGGTTCAGATCGACTGTTGGAGCCGTGGTGCAACCAATTGGTTTTTCGATTTTGAAAGTCCTAATGGTCGATACAAACCGTTAAATGTGATCTCTATATTAAAATGTGCTTGGACATCGAATTTTATATGTTTTGAAATTTTTTACTATTTATTAAGAAAGTTTTAAAATCGCTGATTTTAATAAACAGTGAAAAACTTATAGATCATTGAAAACAACAATTTTAAAACTAGTTTAATAAATAGTAAAAAAAATATCAAAAAATGTAAAATTTGGTCTCCAAACACATTTTAATAGAAAATTTTATCAAAAGTGTAAAATAATGATCGGAAGAGCTCAACATGTTCTCCATATTAAAATGTGCCTGGAAACTTAATTTTACATTTTTTGAAATTTTTTTATTATTTTTTTTAGAATTTTTGATAATCATTGTTTTTATATGGTATAAAAATAATAAAAAAATCATCAAAACAGTCATTTTTAAAAATTGGAAAAAAATTTAGTTCCAGAACCACATTCTTCAAAAACTAATTAAGAAAAAAATTTAGCTATGAATTTAGGAAGACTTAACTTTCTCTGTATTCCTTGTGCAATTCGTGACTCACTGTTAGACCTTTAATTATTTCAGCAAAGATCTTTCTAATAATGCAAGGGCTTTGTTGAAAAGTAGAATTATTATTTTCTCATGCATGAAGGTTATGTATGCACAATAATTAGAAGAGAGCTGGTGCAGTGAATGTCATGTCGCTCATTAACAGCTAATTAGTTGGTTGGGGTGGACCTATCAGTCACTTATTGAGGAGGCTAACAGCACCAGATATTGGTAATGGAATAAATGTAGATTAAATTAACTCTTGTTATTGTACATAGTTACTGTGACCGTGTATAAATCACCTATTTCAACATCTTCATTATTTTTGGAGATCTAACATGGTTCTATTGTAGAAACCGACCGTGTATGTTAATTATATATAGACATGGTTCTCTAACTATATATAATATATATATCGACATTTTTATACACGATGCGTGCTGATACGGTTGCTGAACCGTATGCCATTAGTTTTTTTTAACCGTGTATAGTCACATTTCAGTTTTGAAGTACTTAATTTTAATTGTTTGGCTGAAATTGTGCCATATTTATTTGTAATTCAGTATGGTACCGACTCACTATTCTCAGAAAAAAGCAGCGGATCCAGTTTCCTAGTTCTACCCATAAACCTGTACTGAGATCAAAGATGACACCAATAATTGTCTCTTTACAATAACATTGAACTACCCTCCTGTCGTATTGAGTGTTGACTCCAAGTCTTCTTGATACTAAGTCTAGAACAACCAGTCTAATCATTAAAACGTGGGTAACAAGGACAAATGTTATAACTTCATAATAAAAACGCACATGCTATGTATTGGCTGACAAGGCCGGACATATATTACATATTGGCCCATCTATTATTTATTAATTACAATAACATATTATGTACAAGATAGTATATATGTTAACTGTATCCAGATTTTGTAGTATATATATTTCATTTTGAGAGCAAACTAAGTCAAATACATATATATATATATATATATATATATATAGAGAGAGAGAGAGAGAGAGAGAGAGAGAGAGAATGGCTAATATACAAACGTTTGTTCCTGGGCTCAGGAACAAACGATTTGGTTCTCCGATTTTCAAAGTCCAAACAGTCGATCCAAACCGTTAGATATTCAATCTATATTAAAATGTGCTTGGAGACCAAATTTTACATTTTTTGGAATTTTTTTACTATTTATTAAGCTGGTTTGAAAACCGCTGTTTTTATTAAATTTCTGCAGCACTGAAAAAAGCGGCTTTCAAACCAGCTTAATAAATAGTAAAAAAATTCCAAAAAATGTAAAATTTGGTCTCCAAGCACATTTTAATATAGACTGAATATCTAACGGTTTGGATCGACTGTTTGAACTTTGAAAATCGGAGAACCAAATCGTTTGTTCCTGAGCCCAGGAACAAACGTTTGTATATTAGCCATTCTCTCTATATATATAGAGAGAGAGAGAGAGAGAGTGGCTAAGGTCAAAGTGGTATGACCAAGGCCTTGGTGCTACCAATTAGTTTTTGCAATTTTTTTTTTTGAAGGTTGACGGCAAAGCCGTCAACAAGATATATTAGAACAAAGAAAAAATGGGTTTAATTACAATGGATTTTTTAAAAGCTCCTCACACTAGACTAGATCCTATTTACAATTCAACTGGCAAAAACGGCCCCAGACCGAAATACGCCCCCGCGTAGTTCGATCCTAATCTATACCCACTGGGACCAGACCGAAATGTCCAATGCCGTATCATTAATTAGGATGTGCACTGTTTTTCTCCGGTTAGAGAAGAGGCGCCTATTTCTTTCTCTCCAAATGGACCATACTCCTACTGCCCATATACGATTCCTTTGCACAATTTCCCTTTCAGACCGTCCCACGGTCGATAGCTTCCAAGCTCTCACAATGGATGATCCTGCCGGCAGAGACACATTGTAATGCGCGAGTAAGCCCCGCCAAAAACTGGTTGTGAAACTGCAGGACCATAGTAGGTGATCCCTTGTCTCGACCTCCAGTGAGCTACAGAGGCTACATCCCGCCGGAACCGCACAGCCCCATTTAATCAAAACCTGTTGAGTTAGTATTTTGTTTCCCCGTAGTAGCCAAACAAAGATTCTCACCTTTAGTGGAACTTTTAATTTCCAAAGTTGCTCATGCGAAGTGGTCAGGATTCCTGGCTGGTGCAGCATTTTGTATGCTGATCCACAAGTGAACAGTCCCGAGGAGGTCCATCGCCACTGCAAGCCCGTTGTTCGTTCCACTGAGGCTCTATAGAACGGGACCAGGTTGGTCAGTTCCTTGAGGAAGAAAGAAGCTTCTCGGGCGCGCTCTAAGTGCACTGCGGCTGAGATGTGGTGCAATCTATTCATGGTGATTGCCCATAGGCTCTCCGGTTTAGACTCCAGATTCCAGAGCCATTTTAACAAGAGCGACTCATTCTGACAACTGAGATCAGTGATACCTAAACCTCCGTTGGATCGCAAGGCACAAACCCTGCCCCAATTGACCAAACAATTAATGCCTTTGCACTCCTGTTTACCTTTCCAGAGGAAGCTTCGTCGCATTCTGTCTATGTGTTTCACAATGCCCGCTGGAATTTTTAATGCTTGCATGTAATGCAGCGGCATTGCTGAAAGTACGGCTTTAACCATCATTACGCGGCCACCATAGGACAAGAAGGAAGAGGTCCAGCCCTGAAGTCTATTCTGAATGGCTGACAGCATTGGCTGGTAATGGATTTTACGCGGTTTCGTGATTGTTAGGGGTAGACCTAGGTAAGTGATGGGCAGTTGGGATGGCCGCGCAGACAGAATGTTTTGTATTGTTTGTGTTAGGCCGTGGGGGATGGCAATTGGGACGAATGTGCTTTTGTTTGGATTGATCTTTAGGCCGGATAATTCGGAATATACTGTAAGGGTGTGTGCAATCACCTTCAGTGTGATACGGTGTGCCTCAGAAAGTATGAGAGTGTCATCCGCGAACTGGATTGTTTCTGGTGGCATGAAGGCATGAGGATGCATAGTGGGTTCGAAATTCTTGAGGAATCTGTTCAAAGAGTCCGCCACTAAGATAAAAAGCATCGGGGAGAGTGGGTCGCCCTGCCTCATCCCTCGTTTGTGCGTGAAGAAGCTTGTGTGATCCCCATTTACCTTAATTGTTGACGTGGAGGAGCGAAGGATGTTGAGCACTGCCGAAATCCATTTGGGGGGGAAGCCCCTTTCTATCAATAGGTTGGTCATAAAACACCATTCCACCGTATCAAAAGCTTTCTCGAAATCGACTTTATACAGGATAGCCGGAAGTTTCTGCTTAGAACAAAAAGCGAGAAATTCCCTAGCTGTGACAAACGACTCCATAAGCGATCTTCCTTTTACAAAAGCTGTTTGATTTGGTAGGATAAGGCGCGGTAAAAATGCTTGTAGCCGTGTGGCCATGACTTTTGGTATAACTTTGGCGATGGTGTTGATTACACTGATCAGCCTGTACTGTGAGATACGCTCGGGATTGGCTGTCTTTGGCAGGAGAGTGATACTAGCTCTGTTAATGCATTTGATTGAAACTCCATCTTCTACAAAAGCGTGGATAAGTTGCAAGATATCGGTTCTGATTATCGGCCAGAATGCTTGATAGAATTCGACCGGTAAACCATCAGGCCCACTTGCTTTCCCCTTAGGCATATCATTTATGGCCTGAAGTACTTCCGTTTCCGTGATAGGATCATCTAGTGATTTCAACTCGTCCGGGAAGCATGGGCCCACCTGTCCTTGTAGGTCGAAGGGCCTGTTGTGGTGACCCCTGCGCCCTAATGTTTCTTTGAAGTGGTTTTGTATGTAATTAGGAATGCGGTGGGCGGTTATTGGGGAGCCGTCGTCGGATTCCTGGGAAAGAGAGATGATGCTATTCATGTTTTTCTTACTGTTGGCCACTGCATGAAAAAATTTCGTGTTTTTATCTCCCAGCTTGAGCCACTGGCAGCCTGAACGCTGCCTCTACTTCGCTTCCTTGTCTGCGGCCAAGGCGAAGATGTGTTCTTTGAGTCGCACCCGTAGGCGAAACTCGACCGTGTTAAGGTACCGCCTTTCCTCGGCTCTATCTAGCTATTGCAGCACCCATTTGGATGCCGAAAGGTATGTTTCTCTCTTCCTAAATTTGTGTTGGGCCCAAAGCTTTAGCTCACTCTGAACAGCTCGAATCTTTTTCTGGATCCTGATTGCAGGGTGTCTAGCCGTGGCCGAGTCCCATGCCCGTGCCACTATGTCCTTGATTTCTTCGTATCTGAGCCAGAAAACCTCGAAGCGGAACCTTCTGCGAGACAGATTAGTGTGCGGTGTTATAGAGAGCATGAGAGGCACATGGTCTGAGGCGGTTGCCGGTAAGTTCGCGAGGCAAAATGAGGCACCCAAGTTGTTCCAATGGGTGGACAAAAGGGCCCTGTCTAGTTTACTGAAAGTCGGATTGGGCCTGTTGTTGGACCAAGTGTAGGCTCGGCCCTGCAGAGGCACCTCGGTAAGGCTGGACTCGTCAATGAAGGAGTTGAATGCCGGCATGGTTCCCAGGTTCCTTAAATCGGCCGTTGTTTCGTCGACGGAGCGAAGCATGTTGAAGTCACCTAAAAGTATCCATGGGAGAGTGTTAAGTGTTCTGATATGTCTTAGTTCATTCAAAAAAATTCGCTTGTTATTATCCTCTTGGGGCCCATACACACTTGTGCACATAAAAATTAAATCTCCTCTTTGAATCACCACTGTGACTGAGTAATTTAAAATAAAGGAATCAATGAGGGTGAATATATGACTCCACACGAGTAATATTCCCCCTCTAGTTCCGTCCGCATTCAGGGTAGCAAATTGTTTGTATTTGGATGGACACACTTGTCTAACATCAAATATCGAACAATTACTCCATTTAGTTTCTTGGAAACATATAAAATCCGGATTGTTATCAATGACTAGATCTTTAATAACCGCGCACTTGTTAATGTTGCCCAAGCCTCTTACATTCCAATTTAAGATTGACATAGGAAATTTAAATGCATTAACCATAATAAATGAGTAGTACACAAAAGTCACTTGAATGGTGTTACGATCACATCGCGAGACCAAAATTAAACACCTAAACAAGGAAAAACTACCCATACTACTTTCCTATTCAGTGGCCAGCGGCCCCCTGGTCCTCCGGATCCTCCTGATCCTCATCAGAGAAGTCATCATTGCTGTCAAAATCCAGCGCTCCCAACACTGATTCTTCATAGTCGTCATCCATTGGATCTTCCTGTAGAGGGCCCTCCTTGTTGGCCGGTTGTGGGTTGGGACCCCTAGCCCTACAACCCTCGCCAAGAAGTCCCTGCTGCCCTCCTAGAATCCCACAATATTCCTCAATTTTTTCGGCCACCTCTTGGTTCAGCGGGTTACGGTCGAGTGATTCTTCCGTCAGTGCTCGTAGGATATCAGCTTTGCGGTCTGGTTCAGTAATTTTAACCGAAGGTCCTGTCTTGGCAGCATTTCTACGCCTCTTCTGCCCCAGGGAGTAGTGTCGGGTATTGCCCTTCCTTAAGAGTCTCGCACTCCTTCTTGGTTGTTGCTCCCCTAGGTTGGGTGGGGGGGAGAAGGGATCAGTTCCATGGTCGGCGCAGACTGTAAGACCTCCTTTTCCGCTTGGGTTTGGGTGTTGCTGTCAGCCAGGTGTGCAGCCCTTTCCCCGGGACCTTCATGGTCCACCGCCGGCGACCGAGCCGGATCGGGTAATGCACTGAGATAAGCCTCATCTTCTTCGTTAAGGTCCGGGACTTGGTCCTCTACCTCTACTGCGAAAGCCCTCAGCTCTTCGTCGAGTGCTCTGTCCATTTTAGACTGGTTCGAAGATTCCGAATCAGAGAGATCCTCGTCCATATCATTGGGGTTAGTAATGTAGTGCGGTAGAGGAAAGATTTCAATGGGGTGTGGTTCTGGTTCGGCTTCGAGTTCCTCGTCCACCGGTTCAGACTCTGCATCAGAATCGAACAGCTCCTCCATCGGCTCTGATTCTAGAGGATGAGGTAGGTTCGGACTCGGATTTGGTTCCAGCTTTGGTAGGATGGTTGTGGCGAGGAGGGGGATACCCATGATGCTGGTGCCATCATCCCCAAGGTCACAAATGCCAGGTTCCTTTAGTGAATTGACGGAGGTTTCCTGCGATTGGGAGGGAAAGATAGCTATCGGGTTGCCGAGTTCGCCTGGAAGCCGATGCGGGTTAGGTGGAGTGTCGGTCAGTGTCCTGTCAAGCTGTATGGCTGGTGGGGTCTGAGTATCGGGGGCCCGGGCTGCCAGTTCGGGGGGGGTGTTATGTGGGGGGCCGAATGGATGAGATGTGGTGTGAGTTGGACCGGTTGGACGAGGTGTTGTGTGAGTTAGGCCGTGGAAAGTTGTCGCAAGGCCCGATTCGAAAATTGGAGTGGTGGATCTTATGGCTGGCATAGCAGCCCGTTTCGGGTCCTGAAAATGAAATGAGTGTGGAGAGCTTTGGGTGGTTTGGTGGGCCGTGAAAAATTGGATATGGGATTCCCTATTCGGGTCAGAATTTTGAATTTCATAGGTATTTTCATAGGCCTGGCGAGAGAGTAGTGTGGGAGCGGAGACAATTAATGAAAAGCGTTGTACTGTTCCAGAGGTACCGTGTAAGACTGGTTCTAGTTGATTTTTGAAATTCTTGGGTGCCTCTCCAATTCTGACGGGACTGGCTCTCTCTCTTAACGGGTTTTAAGCGGGTGTGGCTTGAGCCGTATCCAAGGCTATGGACTTCCCTTTCTCTCTACGATCCGGGACCGAACACCTCGTCTGTTGTGCCTCGGAGGTGGCTGGTGATGCATGCACGGCGGTAGGAAGAGACGGTTTGGGGCTGCCTAGATGCTCCTCAAAGTGTGGGCTGGTTTTTAGCATATCGTAAAGCTTATTCTTTTTGGGTCCGGTGGTTTCCCGCTGCCAAAGGTCGAAGAGGGTGTCGTACTCAATGGCGATGAATCCCTTCCCCTCCGGGTCAGCCGAGTGACCAGTCTGTTTCCTGACATAGTCCTGGTGAACTTTGGCAAAGAATGCGGGGTCCGGGGTTGGATCGGCCGGTGGGGAGAAGGAGATTGGTTCCTCGATCGAGCTATGCACGGCGATCTCGATATCATAAGACAGGCCCCTAATCCACATTGTGACGCCATGTGGTATGTGACACAGTTGAGGAATAGCGATGACCACCATCATTCTTTCGAGGGAGGGAACCTTCGACATGGGGGTGTGGTCTAGAACAATCCCAAACGAGCTAACAGCAGCGATGAGATGCTCGACGTTCCAAACTTGTGGCGACATTCGTTTGAGTTCGATCCAGGCCTTGTACTTCAGCTGTGTCGGATAGCCATTAACCGCCCGATTCCAGTGATATATAACATAACTGAATTCCTGAGCTGGTTTCGTGAAATTTTCCAAGAAGCGTGTACGATCAGAACCGAGGGGAAGGAGCAGCAGATATTGGGTGTCGGCGAGGTGTGTAATGGGTAATGGGTAGTCAGATCGGCAGACCGACATCATAACCGATTGCATAGCCTCCATGGAATGGTTTGGGCGAAGCCTCGCATCAATAAGAACTGCCCGGTTGAGTTGTTGTGCACTGGTTTTCATCTGATGGGTCTCTGGAATGAAAACCGCCGCAAACAATGGACGGTTCTGTGGCATATGTGACTCTCCCATATTGCCTCTTGGTGTTAGCGGGTCAAAGCGGTTGTTGAAGACATGGGACGCTTGCTTGCACGACTTGGCCTCGTGGCCCTTTTCCCAACAGTAGGCGCATACCCTCGCCTCGCTGGAGCATCCGTTCTGATCATGGCCTAGCTCCAGACAATTATAGCAGCGTCCCCGCCATCTCGGGTAGCCTGGGTCTGGAGGGAGGGGGAGGGGATCGGGTGTAATGGAGGTCGGGTTTATGGGGCTTACTGGTTGAGTAGAGGGTATAGACTAAGGGTTTTGGTCTAAGTAGTGGGGCCATGGCGGGGACTGGAAACGGTGAAGAGGAGGGGGTTTGAGATTGGAGGGTGAAGGGGAGTTCAGCGATTGTGCGTATGAAGGGGAGGGCTGGGAGTTATAAGGACAAGGTGGTTGGGTATTCATTGCTGCGGATGGTGGTTGAGCATTCAATGCCGCGGTTGGTGCAACGACAGTAAATTTGTTCTTAGCCATTAATGTGTTTAAGTGCTTGGGATATGAGTTGTGGTTTGTGGGTGAAGAATGGGGCCACTGTTGTGTTCTTTTAATGGCAGAAGTGGGAGTATGGCCATTAATGGCTTTGAATGCTGAGGTGACGGTGGCAGGAAAAAGGGTGTCGATAGTACTAAGGTGTTTAATGTTTTTGACATAAGGGTGATTTGCACGCCTCTGAGAATGATGATGGGGGTGAGGGAGAGGGTACTTACCTGTACCGTTGGAGTGGGTAGAGTTGCTAGTTTGCCTAGGGAAAAAGCCACTGCCATGCCTCCTAGCGCGCCAGAGACGTTTTCCAGGCCGGCGGTATTGATTACCCTGCTCCTGTTGTGGCTGGTGTTGCTTTTGCATGGAGAACCATCCCTCTCCAGTAGGGATAGCCTTCAATTTCGCCATGGGAATCGCCTTGGTTAACGGGTCTCCTTTTTTTTCAAAAACGTTGCCCCTTATGTGGAACTTTCAGTTTTTGCAATTTTAAAGTTCAAATAGTCGATTCAAACCGTTAGATATTCAATCCATATTAAAATCTGCTTGGAGACCAAATTTTACATTTTTTGGAATTTTTTTACTATTTTTTAAGCCACTTTGAAAATGGCAGATCCGGGTGAACAGTAAAAACAGTGCAACCAAATTCTGGACCATGTGATCAGCAATTTTCAATGTGGCTTAAAAAATAGTAAAAAAATTCCAAAAAATGTAAAATTTTGTCTCCAAGCAGATTTTAATATAGATATCACATCTAACGGTTTAGATTGACCGTTTGGACTTTGAAAATCTAAAAACGACTTGGTAGCACCAAAGGCCTTGGTCATACCACTTTGATCTTAGCCACTCTCTCTATATATATATAAGATATACTTTGAGGTTTTATTGAACTTATTATCATAAAATTTTACATTCTTTTTGAATTTTTTCTACTATTTATTAATATTGATACAAAATTCAATGGTATGGAAACATCAGTTTTGTAAAATACTTAATAAAAAGTAAAATAATTCAAAAAAATGGAAAAATTTGATAGCCAAGCACATTTTAATATAGAGTTGAACGGATTGGATCGACTGTTTGAACTTTGAAAAATCATGTTGTCAGATGTTGTAACTATAGAAAGTTGTAAGTGGACCACTCCTCTTGCAAAATTTGATATTAATTGTTGTTTTGCGTTTCCAAACTAATTCATCACTAGAAGATGTCAATAAAACCTAGAAGTGTATCTAATATATATTTGACTTATTTTGCTCTAAAAATAAAAAATGAAATATATGTACTACAAAATCTGGATACAGTATATATGTATAACATATATAATATATATATATATATATATATATATACACACACACACACACTGATCAATCTTCTACTTAATATGTTACTTCTACCAGTGACCGTTAGTCCGTTATAATAAGTTTAATACCTTCTATATCGGTACTCTACCAATTTAATAAGCTCGCAATCTTTTATTGGTTGCAGTAAATCATTTGTATAGGATAGCGGAAATATTTAAGGTGTCTTTAAACCTCACTATACATATCAAGTTGGATTTAAATTATATTCTAAATGATAAGGGTAAAACCAATATTCATTTTATTGCAATTTTAGAAAAGTATCGTTTATATTGACAAATTCATTCTTATTTTGTTTCAATTTCAAGTAAGAAAATATAAATTACTTATGTCGTAGTGAAAAATTGTGAACTTTTTGCCGGTCCTGCATATAAATTACTTTGTAGACATTATTAAATTTGATCAAACTATTTTATATTGTTTATTAAGTGATCTAAAGTTTTCGCATGTAAATATAAAATTCTTTTAATTTTTTTAGATTACATATTTTGTGGTTTTAAATAAACGACAAAATTTTACTCGGTTATGGAATAAATATAGATTAAATTAACTCTTGTTATTTTACTCGGTTACTATAACTGTGCATAAATCGCCTGTTTCAATGTTTCACATTTGGAGATCTGACACGGTTTTTTCTAAGAACAGTCTATATTAATTATAGAGTGAGTCTATGGTACTATTGGTACTATGCATGGTACAGATTGATCCATACTACGGATCAATATTTTTATTTTCAAAATTCTAACGGCCGATCCGAACTGTTCAACATAATTTTCATATGAGAATATACTTGTGGGCTAAATTTTTTAATTTTTTTTAATTTTTTACTATTTTTTAGATAGATAAAAAATCACTGTTTTTGGATGGTCCAGAATTTTCAGATCAAGTGACTATCTTAAAATAAAGTAAACAGATTCGAAAAAAATATAAAATTTAGTCTACAATTACATATTCATGTGGAGATCACGTTGAACGGTTCGGATCGACCATTAGAATTTTTCAAATAAAAATATGACTCTGTAGTACAGAATTATCCGTGCTATGCATAGTACCATAGTAAAAACGTGGCTAACAAGGACAAACACTTCGAAGTAAAATCATGTCCTGTCAACCAGTCTTATCAATAAAACGTGGCTAACAAGGACAAACGTTATAACTTACATAGTAAAAACGCACATGCTATGTATTGGCTGACAAAGGCAAATATATATTACATATAGGCCCATCTATTATTTATTGATTGCAATAACATGTTAGTAGAAGATGGATCATATATATATTTTTCGTAGTGCATGTATATATATTGATTTCGTAGTGTATATATGTTGATAAGGTTTCACTTTTGAAACATTAATTATTGAGATAACAAGTTATAACTTTTCTGACTTGCAATAAATTATTCCTACGAAATCCATTATAATTAAACATCTCACTTTCGAAACACTTCGAAGGTTTGATTTTTCTTTTCTTAGTTTTGATTGAGATAACAGGCCTACTCGGAGGCCTACTATTCATAATCAATACTAAGCAGTAGAAAGTAAGCAAAATATATAATGAAGAAATTTAGTTCCAGAAACCACATTCTGCAAAAACTATTAGTTAAGAAAAAAATTTAGTTATGAATTTAGGAAGACTTAACTTTCTCTGAATTCCTTGTGCATTTCGTGGCTCACTGTTAAACCTTTTTATTTCAAGGTATGTATGCACAATAATTAGAAGAGAGCTGGTGAAGAACATGTTCCAGCTCCAACGTTAATGTTAGCTTAGTTGGGGGTGGACCCATCACTCACTTATGGAGAAGGCCAACAGCACCCGATATTGGTAATGGAACAAATGTAGATTAAATTAACATGGTTACTATAACCGAGTTTAAATCACATGTTTCAGCATCTTTTTTGGGA
>JAJGRW010002654.1:0-30082 GCA_025461045.1 Carex parvula | reverse complement strand
CAGGATTAAACAATTTGTTATGGAGGGTCATTTTGGGAATATTTATTTCTCATCACCTTACGTACGTGTGACCAATTGTAGAATTAAATTGGAAAGGAAAAGACAAAAAAAGAAGTTTCTATAAAGTACACTGCTTTCAGTTTGCTTCTCTTGCACCTATGGATCAAATATTGATTTGGATTGGATATGTAATTTTGTACACAAAGCACATGTTGTCCTCTCCCCCTAAGTGGCTAAGTGTCTATGAGACCATACTGAGTCTGAGGTGTTAATCTGTTACTAAAAGAAAGACATCTGAGTTGAAATCAGATTAAATTGCCTAGATATGTCATTCATTAAAGCTTGTCATTCACTAAAAGTACGAATCTCTCCCTTTCGTCAAATTCTCTCCAGTTCAACCTCAATTCCTTCCTCTCCAGCGTCCAGTCCTCCACCCATGACGTTCTCTCCCACATTTGCCCTGTGGGTTTGACGCAAAGCGGTTCCGTTACGATCTTGCCCGTTAAGCTCACATATCGGTTAAGTAGTAATAGAAAAGAGTAAAGAGTCACAAATAAAACAAAACAACAAAACACAAACTTTTCTATTCATTTTCTATCATTCACTGTCTCAATAGAGAGGTTTTCATACATATTTAAAGTAAAGAAAGAAAGATAAATGCTCTCCTTGAAAATGCAAAACAAATAAAGACTATTAATCCTAATGTTTAGTAAATCAAAAAAACTTCTAGGATACCGTCTCAAAATTAAAAGCTCTCCCATTCAGTCAAAGTTTGAAATTGTTTTAATTCCTCAAAACTCCTAGAATACCTCCTATGCATTCATCGAAAATTGTAACTTTTAATAAAAGCCATGCCGTCTCCCATGCAGTCAAGGTAATCAAAATGTTTAATTATTTAGAAGACCGCCATGCACTCCTAGATTACCGTCATTCAACTCTTAATAAAAACCCATTCAGTCAAACTTGCTTAATTAATTCAAAAGTTTTTCTTGGAAATACGGCCCATAATTATTAGGATCAAATTTTAAATTTACGTATTTCTCCCTCTAAACTTTAAAATTACATATTTCTCCTTCTAAACTTTAAAAACTCACAAATTTCCCCATTTTATTGTCTTAATATATATTAAAACTCATTCTACAATTATAGAATACTCATTTTACTCTTTATTAAAAGCATAAAACGTCCATCAGACTCAAATTTGAACTCGAAGGGTTCCTCTACTGTCCGAACAGCTTTAAAATCCGTGCACACTAGATTAGCACTGATATTGAAGCAATGTGCACAGATCTTAATGAGAGTCACACATATAAGAACAGCTTTAAGATATGTACGTGCTAAATTTATAAAATATCCATTTTACTCTTTATTAAAAGCATAAAACGTCCATTAGACTCAAATTTGAATTTGAAGGGTTCCTCTACTATCCATCAGATTCAATTTTTCTTTCTCTAAAATTGGTATAAACCTCTAAAACCCATTTGAATGCAACCATCTTTCGATACCTCCAACTTTCCTAATCATTTGCTCGAAATTCAAAAGCGCATCCATCTGATTCCAAATTGCGAGGTCGCAATCGGCAAGGACCACTTCACAAAATTGCCATCCTTGGGATTTTATATCCACAAATTTATGTTGTTTTTGAATTGTGAATTGGGTATTTTGTTTTTTTTTTACTATAACCCAACTTCTATCTTTGTCTTTATCCGAAACTGCTAAAAAAAAAGAACACAAACCATATGTGTCGCCCTGTTTTGAGAAACTGCGCTAACTCGATAAGTCCTTTTTTCTTTTGGGTTTTATAAAGTTTCTGTTAAAATCTCTTGGGCTGTGTTTTTATTTCTCACGGGCCCTTTTAAAATTCAATACTGTAATTATTCTTTGGGCCATCTGACAGGCCGATCCCTCTCCTATAAGTGGGTTTTCTTCAAATTCGTGGATTTAATTTTTTGGTTTGGTTAATAAAGAAAAGAAAAGAATTGATTGGGCCTAATTCCACTGATGGCCGAATTCCACCTCAGGAATCCTTCTGCCAGATGTAAATTTTAATCATTCATCAAGACATCATTCTTTCTTTGGTGTCTTCATGGGTGGCAAGCAACCACCAAGATGGCCGGAATGCCGAACGCCGCCACTTTTATTACCAGCCACGTTTTGTCTTTAGGCCGAAATGAACTGTATATAAATTCATTGCAGTTTTCAATTTTTTATACATCCAGCATCATTTATGATGAGGAGAGTTCAAATACATCATATCTTTCATGCCTCATTGTGACTCATATGCTTTATCTTCATTTAAAAAGTTCACACAGTCGATATGAACCGATCAACCTGATCTTCATATATAATCTGCCTGGAGACACAAATTTTATATTTTTTGAAATTTTTTTACTATTTGTTAGATGAGGAGGGCTCAAATGCCCCAATGCTTCATGCCCCATTCGTGCCCCAACATCTATATTTTCAAATGCAAAGTTCAAACAGATAATCCGAACCGATCAACATGATATCCATGTTAAAATATGATTGGAGACCAAATTTTATATATTTTGGAATTTTTTACTATTTTTTAAGATAGGTACAAAATCATTGTTTTTAGATGGTCCAGAATTTTCTGATTTTGTACCTATCTTAAAAAATAGTAAAAAAATTCCAAAAAATATAAAATTTGGTCTCCAATCATATTTTAACATGGATATCATGTTGATCGGTTCGGATTATCTGTTTGAACTTTGCATTTGAAGATATAGATGTTGGGGCACGAATGGGGCATGAAGCATTGGGGCATTTGAGCCCTCCTCTTGTTAGATAGGTAAAAAATCACTGTTTGTAGACCATCCAAATATTTGCATGTTAATTAGTTCGGATCGATTGTTTAGACTTTAAAATGAAGATAGAAAATATGAGGCACAATTAAGCATAAAAGACATATGAGGCATTTGAACCCTCTATGATTATGATTATTGTTATTATTATGATTATTATTGTGATTATTCTTATTATTATTATTATCTCAGTTTGATGTAATAGAAAGTCCTTGTGCATCTCCCAGTTATTGAGGTGAGAAGGTGAAAAGGAACTGAAATCCCACCCTTAATTGTGAGCTTAGAACTTGGCTAATTACTAGAACTAAATAGATTAAAAATATATAAAAGACAACAAAAATAAATGTACTGTAAATGTATTGCAATTTAATTTCGTAAATTAGGATTAAGCAATCAATTTTATTTGAGAAAATTAAAAAGAAAGTAAATTAGGATTCAGCAAGTGCTGGCATTACAAAACTACATGCCACTTCATAGTTCATAGTTTATATCATACTCGTAAGCAACAAATTTTAACTTTGTTGAGACTTGAAAACCAAGTTTCTAAGCTTCTCATATATTGTTGATATATTGGTTGAAGATTCTGAAACTCTTTGCTCTCAGGATTGTCCGGTATTTAGTAATAAGCACACCTTTTCCAAAGTGTCGAAATACGGTATATACGGTCCGCACAATAATAACAGTTCAGGATATTCCTACAAATTAATAATGAGCATTAGATTCATTGATTTTTTGTAATTACCATCTTTTAAAAAAAAAGAAATTTAATAGTGTGAAAACTAAAGCATATGATGGATTTTCATAGAGAATATTCAATGCATACCTCTCTCCAATTGGATCGCTGGATGGCGACAATTTTTCTTTCACGATCCCACTTGAAAATCCTAGTCGTTGTCTCTGTTAGTACTGAATATAATTGCTTGTAATCACGCAAGCGTTCTTTCAAGAAATCAATTTCAAAGCTGCACTTCATTGAATTGTTTAGGTTATTCTGAATCCTGAGACATGCCTCATCTGTCACATTACCTTCAGAAATAGTACCATCTTGACAAAGCTCGAGCAATAAATGCAGTAAAGCTTTAGCGTGCTCTTCTCCCCATCCAGATTTGAATGCATCAGCATAATAAAGGTAATCATTTTCAGGTATTCGTCGCGGGCTTCGCGGCCTTTCAATTCTTTAGATCCATAAAGATATAACAAATCATATCTTGTATTTACAATTAAATTTGGTAATGCAAAATTATGATTGCAATTATTGCATAAATTTTCAATTACATAAACAAAATAAATATAACATATGTATTGCTACTCGGAATAGATAGATTGGATCCTCAAATATATTGCAAGTTACGGCATGCAGGATTTTATGTATATAAATGTTATCTTCATTTAATTGACGCTATAAAAACTTCTATATATGTGTAGTTGATCAATTTTAACAATTAATATTTTAATACGCCTTTTCATGTCAAGTGCAGCATATATCATTTTTAGTTGCAAGCTAGGATGCATGTAATAATTGAGCTAAAACAAGGAAGATATATACAACAAAAAGTAGGCACTTATCGCGAGGGTACTCCGTCGCGAAAAGTACCGTCGCGAAAAGAAAAAACATAGTTATGACGGTACTCCATCGCGAAAACTGCCTCGCGATAAGTGCCTACTTATCGCGACGATACTTTTTGCGAGGAGTACCCTCGCGATAAGTGCCTACTTTGTTGTTATACGGCTCAAAATTTGACTTTTCAAAATTCTAACGGTCGATCTGAACCGTTCAACATGATTAAAATGAATATGTACTTGCAAACCAAATTTTATATTTTTCCGAATTTTTATACTATTTTTTAGAAAGGCTGTTTTTGGATGGTCCAGAATGTTCAGATCAAGTGATTTCGGAAAAATAGTAAAAAAATTCGAAAAAATGTAAAATTTAGTTTGCAAGTACATATTCATTTTATAATCATGTTGAACGGTTCGGATCGACCGTTAGAATTTTGAAAAGTCAAATTTTGAGCCGTAAACGGACTCCATCCGTGCTAGGCATAGCACCGTAGCCTCACTCAATTGTGAATATTGAGACTTTTCAAAATTTATCGGCAATATAAGTTTTGAATTAATAATTGTCGATCTTATGCACGTTTCCCGAACACTTGACTTCAGTTACATTTGATTTTCATGCCATATATCATGTTTGATCCAGCAGTAACAAGTTAGAGTACTGATTAATTAGTGTTAATAATTTTATTTAACTAGTAACAACCATACACTAGTACAAAAAACCCCTTCACCGACTGTTAAAAAACCCTTATACCGACTGTTATTGAGACGTCGGTGATGGCGGCGACGGTATAGATAAATCTTTACTGACGGGTGAATAACAGTCAGTGTAGGCACCCAACACCGACTGTTTTTTTGAAATAACAGTCGGTGTAGGCGTCCAACACCGACTGTTTTTTTGAAAAAACAGTCGGTGTAGGCGTCCAACACCGACTGTTTTTTTGAAAAAACCGTCGGTGTAGGTGCCCAACACCGAATTTTTTTTTTTTTTTTTTGCACCTGTAGACGTGACAACTGGCAAGCCAAAATTTGGGTCATCTTACATTTTAATTACTCAGCTAAGAAGTTCAGAACTACATAAGCCAGGATAGATAAATTGATTTTCGTGGTAAGAACAGAACCAATATAGTGTAACCATTTCATCTACAAATTAAAAACAAAACAAAAAAACAAACATTTCACACATTTTACACAAGTATGAACCTTCACAAATCAAGCACACATGACACAAGAGTAGAGCCATGAAGAATATTCTTTTGTTCTGCTAATAACACCTAATATTTTAGTAGATTTGCAGATAGATTCTCACATTCTTTCACCTTGGCAAATAAGTACTCTTTTCCAGTATACCCACAAATCAAGCAGATAGATTCTCACATTCTTTCACCTTGGCAAATAAGCTCCCTTCAAGCTGATAAATTATTCCAGGTTTTCCTTGGAAGAAAGAAGAAGCAGAAGAACCCCACCTTTCTCACATTCCAAGAAACACTTGCAACCTACTCCAACTAACAACCAAACAAAGTTGACTTGAAAATATTTATCATAGTAGTAGGGACAGTATTCATGTTTGCTTAGGCACCAGAGAACATAATCATGAAACGGCTGAAAGCAAAAGAGGGGCATGGTAAAGGGAATACCTGGACACCATAATGTGGCCTTGAAGAGTGCATAACTCCCATTAATACTCTCTTGGTAAGGTCAAAACTGGAACTTCCATTTGTATTTGATAAAGGATTGGAGATTGTGCAGGGATGCTCAGTCTCCAGAAATGAGAGGGTGCGGTCAGAGGTAGTCCATGCTATTGGTACCAGCTCCTTAGGTAGAGAATTAGCTTCAATAACAAGAGAGTGGTACCTAACCACCTAAAATGAATTTTCAATTATTCTTACATTAAATTCAGCATTACTTTTCTGAAAAGAAAAGGAAAACCTAGAAAGGGCACTGACAAAATTACAAACCTTAAAACCAGAGCTTCTACCTGATGGAATATGTTTGAAAAGCCCGCGTCCTATATGCTCTATCTCACTGCAAATGTAAAATAAATTATAGTAATAACAATAACAACCAATAGTGAGAGAAAAATGACAATGCAGATAATGACGCCGAGTAAAATGATGGTGGAACATAATACATACTTGGTAAAATGAAAAGAAAAAAGAAAAATCAATGGCAGACAATATGCAGGTACTTGTTTGGAATGGTCCAATCCCAGTAAATAATGTTGAAGTATAAGTTTGCATTGATATTAATTTAACAGAGGCTAAATTGAGTCTTAAGTTCTTCATTGAGGCGTAATTAATCAAGCACATGGCAACAATATTGCAATTACTTTGTCTCAAATGCAATCAAGTACATACCAACAAGTACCACCTGAAGTTATAGTCCTATACATCTAATGGGATTATTGAAAACAATGACAAAATTGTCCTTAAGTTCTTAACTGCCGCATAATAAATCAAGTACATGCCCAAAAAATTGTGGTTACTTTGTCTTGAATGCAATTAAGTACCTACCAACAAGCACCATGAAGTTATGATCCTTCTGTACATCTAATATGAATATTGAAAACCTTAGAAAATTGAAGAGATGATAATTACCTAAGACGGCCATGTACCAATTCGGGTGCATGGGCAATTTTGGCACCATGTACCAATCCCAAGGCCTGTCACAATTTTAAAAAGAGAGAGCAAAAGAAAAAGGAAAACTGTGATCTTATCTACTGCACTTTAAACTGAATTAAAAGAAAATAATAAAACAATAAAAACAATTGCCTGGTGGCCGAGACAGACACCTAATATTGGAATATCTCCACACTGACATAGTATATGCAAACAAACACCTACACCATAACTGGGATCTTCTAATCATTGATGCATAGAATCATTATTGCAAATCAAACAATCAGTCATGAAATGAAGTTAAAACTGACCTATATCATCTGCACACATGGGTGAATCCCTAATGATGCTGTGGCCATACTCCTTCCTTTCAGAGAGAGTGGCGAGCTTGAAATTCGGTCCTGTGTTTTGTTCGCTTCCTTCCCTCTACTTTTGAACAGAGAAAAACAAAATTGCAAAAAAGTAGGACTCAGTAGAAAGAAATAGCAGGAATTATCCAACTGGCAAGGGAGATTTGTTATTTTCTTTCACTGCACCTACTTAGGTTTTGATTTGGTACCGTACCAGTGGCAGCAGTGAGCTCCTCAGGCCGCGCACTCCTCCTCCGCGCACAACGCACTCCTCAGCGTAGCTCCAGCGGGTGCTCGGGTGCTCGGGCGCACAACGCACTCCTCCTCCGCGCTCCAGCGGTGCTCGGGTGCTGGTGCGGGGCGAGGCAGCAAGGCGAGGTAGGGGGCGGGGCGAGGCAGCAAGGCGACTCGGGTGCTCGGGTGCTTGGCGGAGCGGAGGCAGCAAGGCGGGGTGTTTGGGAGATCGCGAGGCTGATCGAAAGAGAGAAACTCAACTCAAAATTTTGGGAGGGTTTTCGGCAAAGAAGAGGGAAATGAAATATTTCGCGGCTGATCGAAAGTTATAAACCGGGAACTAAATTTTGTTAGCTCAACACCGACTGTTTTTGTAAAAAAACAGTCGCTGTAGGTATCACCAACACTGACTGTTTTTAAAAAAAACAGCCGGTGTTGGTAATTGCTCAACACCGACTGTTTTTTACAAAAAACAGTCGGTGTAGGTATGAGCAACACCGACTGTTTTTAAAAAAAACAGTCAGTGTTGGTGACTGCTTAACACCGACTGTTGTTTGTGAAAAACAGTCGGTGTTGGTTTACTGACGGTTTTTTGTAAGAGAACAGTCGGTGTTGAGATTGTTCTTATTTACGATTTTACCAGCAGTCTCTACACCGACTGTTACATATTAAAACAGTTGGTGGTTGAGGGTCGGTGAGGGATTTTTTGTACTAGTGCATAGAAAAGAAGGCATAAAACAGAACTTTTTAAAAAAAAAGAAGAAGAAGAAGAATTAAACTAAATTAATTCTAAAATTTATAAATTATGTATGTATTTGCATCACTTGTATGGTAGATTGATTTAAAAGGTTTGGATTCATCTTTAAAAGTCAATTCAATAAGTTTTAGAGTTAATACTACAGATAACTTTAAAATTATGTATGTATTTGCATCACTTGTATGGTAGATTGATTTAAAAGGTTTGGATTCATCTTTAAAAGTCAATTCAATAGGTTTTAGAGCTAATACAGATAACTTTATAAGATTAACAATTTTTATTAGTTCGATATTTATATATTTTTAATTTCAGATTTTTTAAAAACATACGTCTTTTCCCGTAGAAGTAGAACCCACAACCATTTATCAAAATTCATATCACCTAAGGTAACAAAATAATTTTATTTAGATCCAAACTGTCCGATTAGAATTCACACCAATATTAAAGGAGCTCCATGCATTTCCTCTTGAATCAGATTAATATGAATTATCATCGGATGGCATGGATCTAAATAGAAATATTATGTTACCTCAGAAGAAACGGATTCCATGCATCATGGGTCGAATTAATTAAGCATGTTCCTTATACTTCTTTATAATGCATTTCCAATGAAAAAATTTATGAATTCACAAGGTCTAGGTTGTAATTTTATAACATACACCTTGTCAGTATCCTTTATTGGCTAGAAATAATTATATCTTATGCTACTTTTACATAGTACTCTTATATATATACTTTTTTTATGTTGATTAGTACTTAAGCCGCTGAGTCACAATGAAATAAGTGTTCAGTTTTCAATTTAATAAGTTTAGTTACTTTTGTGAATATTTAGATTTTTCTCCTCTCTTATTTTTATTTCTTAGTTCCAGTATGTACAAAGTTAGATAAAAACCAAAATAATATTATTTTCAGTTTTATTAATCTGGTCAAATTAACTTTGAAAAGATAAATGGGTATTTTCTGATAATAACTAATTATATAAGGGTTTTTTTAAATCTTAATAATAAATTATACATTTTTTCTACCAACAACCGCTCTAACTTTTCTACTTGACCTACTTGTACATAACCCGTCTATTATGCTGAAATAGGTCACTACAATATACTTCAAAATCTTAAAATTAACAATCTCAACGATTTTAACTTTCTTACAATATCCGTTAATAAAAATGATATATGATATTAAATCGGTATGTGTTACCAATTGAGCCATTTTTGGGATTAAAATGGCAGCAAGCTCACTAATTATATTCTGATAAATCGGATCGAAAATCACAGCCTTAGTTTTATAGTCTTTTTTGAGACGCCGACCAAGAGTAGCAAAAGCTAAATTGAGATAGTATTTTATTTTCAGAGAAAGTGTTCAAAAAGAGAAAAAAAGAGAAAGAGATGTTATTAAAATATATCTTTTTACCATAATTGTAAATTGTATTTTGGGAGCAATTTATAATATATTGTGTGTGCTTGAATATTTTTAGTTAAAAAATTTTCTTTGGTTTCCTACAAAATTTTAGATATGCACGTTGTAAGGAAAAATAATAATGGTGAAACAAAGTAGAATTTGCTCAAGAAAAATAAAAGGCATACAAGTATATCGCAAAAGCGCGCATGATTACTTATAAGCTATAGCAATAAGCATTTTATATATGAGTCTACGGTATTTTTTACATGATATGGGAGCATTTTTTTTGAGTCACATCTTTTGAATGTGTGTTTTATTCTTCTTTACTTACGGATATGTTGTTAACTAATAATTATAGAAGTAATATTAATTTTATCATCTAATTTACTTCTATACATCTGAATTTTCAAAATCAAATCCTTCCATTAGTTATGTTCCATACTAGATTGATAAAACATTTTTTTCAAAAAAAAATACAGATTTTTTTTCACGCATTGATCAAATTGTCATAATTAGATGCACTTGTTAGAACCGGATGAAGACTTCTGCAACAAAAATCTTTACGAAAACCAAATTTATGAGTTATTGCTGTGGATATAAACTATGTTACATTATGCAAAACACGTACAAGAAAATTAACTATAAAGTAAATATAAACTGCTAGAATGTATTCTTTAGTAAGTATATATGTAACATTTAAAGAATAAATATCATTCTGCTTGGAAAAAGCGAAGGAATTATCTAGGTTTTCAAAAAATAGATAACACCGGAAAATTGTTACTTAGAAATACCACTTACAATGGATGATTTTTATACGGTGTAGGCAATATGCCCATGTTTACACCATTTATTTACAAAAATAGAGTTTAATTTGTGTGATTGGGTGGAAAAAATTTCTTGCACTGAATATTTTCTATGATGCGAATAATATGCACAGGTTTATACCGTAACAATTTTTCAGTGTTACCTATTTTACAAAAATCTACCCGACTTCTTCCATTTCTACCAAAACATTAATATTTTATTTCTAAATAAAAAAATCGAAAATCCTGCCCGTTGAACGTTGTGCCATTTTGAACCTTTGATAATAACATATCAGCTACTAACTTCATAACAGCATCGATGAGATAAAAAAAAAGTGCACAAAGGAAAAAGTCCCGTCTCCTATGTGCATGTCATCTAAAGTAACTCAAATTCCGAGTTCAGACCTAAACCGTCTGATAAGAATTCGGTCCAATCCGGTCCGAGATGAAATGCCCCTTTAATATTCGTCCTAAAGAAAATCAGACGGTTCGGATCTAAACTCAAAATTTATGTTACCTCACGTGATATGAATTAATGTGAATCCAACTGATTTTGGCATGTCAGTTTCTCAAATTTGAATTACGTATTATATATGATTTGTCATTGAAGATACAATATTGAGTATAGAATTTTACAGTATTAACGCAAGTCAAATGACAGTTGGTTTGGGTAAAAAATGGGTACAACTCCTTGGATACAATTTTCTAAGTTGCATCTGCTAATTTTACAGTATTGAAGTCTTTGTAGTTCATATATTTTAGTTTTATAGTTTGTATCTGCTAATTTTACAGTATTTAAGTCTTATTTTACATGATAAAGATCCATATGAGTATTAATAATTGAAGAAAAAAATTATGTAAAAAATAAAAAAAATATGAAAAAAATTTAAAAATTTTAATTTCGAAAAAAGAAAATAAAAAATTAATTTTGCACAATTTTAGGTGTTATTTGTAAATAACACAAGTTAGAGAAAGGATTTGTTTTTCAAATCTTCTAGAAGCCGTCAGTTTTTCAAGTACAGCTGGAAGTATAGGTATTTTGCAAGTTGCTAACTGTTTGCAACTAACTTGGAACCACTTCCAAGGGTCGCTGCTTGTTAGATTTTTAAATTACGTATACATAATTTGTTATTGAAGTTACAGTATTGATTATAGGGTTTTACAGTATTCGCGCAAGTCAAATGACAATTTTTTTGGATAAAAACTGGATAAAGAAGCTTAGGTACAATTAATCGCTTCCTATAATTAATTGCTTGGTGTACATAAATTTTGACATTTTTTTTGGCGTGTAGATGACATTAGAGATGACCATTTCTAATCGACAATAACACTTATTGAGTTGAAATTTCTCGGGAAGTGCTTCTCCAAGTTTCTAGGAAGTAACCATTAATTTTTCTAAGCGATATTAACATTATTGATAGGAAATTCCCACGAAATGTGCTTGCTTCTCAAAGTTTTAATATATTTCAGTTCCACATTAATATTTTTATTAACAGAAAATTTCCAGGACAGTGCAGCTTTCCTATTCGACAAAAAATTACAGATTTTCACGTTTTATTATACTGTATGCATTTTTTGGTTCAAATTTTGGAATATTAGAAATATCAAAAGTATCTTTTCAACTTCCTGACCGAAAAAGTTTGACTTGACATATAGAGTGTAACTTGTTAAATGTATTGGATCATATGAGATTTACCCGTTCCCTTCCCTGATCGAGATATATATCCTCTGTTTCGTCATCGCCTCCGAGTTGTTCACACCAAAGTGTTTCTCCATTTTGTAGGATCTAAACCAAACCATCAACCATATGATTTTCCAACAACGATACACCGTTGTCGTTAATACACCAAAGAGGAACTTGTAAAATTTAATTTATCTACCAAACTTCATTGATTTTAAATTTTTATTAACAACAGTTTGACTTTAAACTTGGCGTCTTATACCTGGCATATCAAGTCAAGTCTTTCCACATAACATATCAAGTCTTTTAAATGTTCAAAGTATAAGTCTTTAAAAGGTTCAAAGTGCAAGTCTTTAGAACGTTCAAAGTGCAAGTATTTATATCTAGCATGTCAAGTCTAGACGTATATACTTTTAAATCTCATACTTAATCTTATAGTCTTTATACATAGCATATCAAAAATGAATATAAAAGGAGCAAATAGAAGCGGAACGTACTTCAATATTATATCTCATTTGACAGAGAAAATCAAGTATAAGAAGTTCGTAGTTTTATATTTGCTTTGTGGTAAGTGTAATCCCCATATAAAATCTTCATTGTTTCCCGAATCGTGTAGGGACAGTATCCAAAAAGGTGTTAAACTGATTCTTCCTGCTCTATGCACAAATAGCATATGTTCGGCATGCACCATCCTCTTTTTCTGAGATTGTCAATTATGAATATTTTGTTTCTAAGCATCAACTAACTAAATATCAGGACTCTTGTTGGGACCATATGCGGTGTGTATTGCCTCTTTTACCCCAGGCCCTTCATCCATCGCCCTATAAAAGGACCTAACAGTAAATGTTCTTGATGTAGGACCTAACAGGCCTCTTGATACTTCTATCATTTGATCTGTGAAACATGATCAACATTCAATTCTCACGCTAATTTTTGTTATAATTAGTGTCTCTTGCTAATTACTTCCATTAAGAATATTTAAAGTTGATTATCTATCAAATGATAGTGTTTCACAATTCAAGTCCTGAACTTTAAATGAACTACTAGTAAATAAAACTCAAGAAACAAGTCGATCGAAATCAACCATATATATAAAAAAAAATAAGAGAACTATTTGCTGTAGACATTAATACTATCAAGTGACCGATCACACCACTCATCTTTTACCCCAGGCCCTATTGCCTTATAAAAGACCTAACAGTAAATGTTCCTGATGTAGGACCTAACAGGCTTCTTGATACTTCTATCGTTTGATCTGTGAAATATCAACATTCAATTCTCATGCTAATCTTTATTATAATTACTGTCCCTTGCTAATTATTTTGATTAAAAATATTTAAAGTTGATTACCTATCTAATGATAGTGCTTCAGAATCCAAGTCCTCAACTTGAAATGAACAACTAGTAAATAAAACTCAAGAAACAAGTCGATCAAAATCAACCATTATATAAAACAAAAACAAGAGAACTATTTGCTCTAGACATTAATACTATCAAGTGACCCATCACACCACTCATCTTTGAAGAAATTTTTGTGTCCCCTTTCCCATAACGTATCAGACAGAGATTTGTATGAAGGGCCGCATGTGCTGCATGTTCTTCCCAAAAATTGTGAAGCCAGTCATTTCCCAAGGCTTTGTGAGTCCTTAATATGAATTGTGTCCACCATGGCTTTGTTCAGTAATATAATGCTCTTTTCAGTATGTCATTATTTAAATATTAAGTATATTTTTATATTTTTTTCTGAAAAAACATAGAAATAAAAGCATATTTAGGAGAAAAGTTCCGAAAGTAGGCAAAATCTTATAATTTATTGAAGATTAAATATATGTTTATAATTTTTTTTTTTAAAAGACAAAAATTAGAAGTATATGTTAAAAACTTTGTTTGAGTCAGGATAATTAAGGAAATTCTAAGGCCCATATTATTTATTCCGTCCCTCTCATACATAACAATAATTGAAACCTTGAAAGAAAAAAACAATAATTGATTTCGCTGAGAGGAGGTAAGAGACATACATGTGATGCATACAAATGGGCTATCTTCACCTAATACCAATCACAAGAAATTAAAGGACGATGGTCTGCCAGCAAATTTTGTCTTTCTTCCTTTTTTTTTTTTTTGAATGGCATGACAGAGGTGATAAATTTTTTTCTCTATGAAAAATATTGAAAAAGAAGAGAAAATAGAAAGGGTACCAATAAATTTTTATGTGTAGAAAGATCGGTAGAAATTTTACCGATTCAAAGTTTGAATTAATTTTGAATCGGTAGAATGCCTACCAATCAATACCAGTTGCTCTTTTTTTCTCTATTAAAATATAAAAAGTTTTTTGCCTACGGACTTTCAATAAATCTATTTAAATATATATAATATATAAAGTTTTCAGAAAAATAGATGAAGTTCTTCTAGTACATCAGAATGGTAAGATACTCCATCTATTTTTCTAAAAACATTATATTTTAATGGAGAAAGTAAACTGATTTTGATCGGTAAGAATTCTACCGATCATAAAATTTGGATCGGTAAAATTGCTATGGATCTTTCTACTCATTAGTTAGGATGGATAAAAAAATTACCAATCTTTCTATCAATGAAACTTTGGATCGGTAAATTTCTTGCTGATCTTTCTACTCATAAAAATTATTGTACTCTTTCTATTTTCTCTCTTTTTTAATATTTTCTTCAGAAAAAAAATTCTCGACAGCAACTGCCAAGAAAAAAAAAAACCAAGGGTCCAGCATCTACTACTATATATATAGTATATTACAGACGCACCTCTAGAGTGCATATTGCCCCTCTTATTTCTTCCAGCGGCTGCCTAAACTTGCCGTGCCCTTCATCTTGTTCTTTCAGAATGATTCCTCTCTATCTCTTCATTGTTTCCTTTGAAATTCCATGGGAGCTGGTAGCTGCCAGGTATATCTCTCTTCCTTTTAAAATGATTTCTCTCTCTCTCTCTCTTTGTTTTTTGTTCTTTTGGAATGGTTACTTTGTTTCTTTCTCTCTCACTCTGCTCCCTCAATGAACAGTTTTATTTAGGAAAAATAAGGGTCAGGCTATATTTACGTTGGTTTAGCTACAAGGGGTTTGTAACTGTCCCATAGGGTACAAAATAAGAAATTAGAAAGTGCTCATAATAGTTGAGCATAAATATTAAAAGTTTTAGCGAACGACAAACAGGAAGGTAAAATGAAAGCAAATAATGTTTAAAATTAAAAACTGCCAGGCCTGCTATGTTGTCTCCATGAATTTGAGCGATCTTCCTAACTGTTGAAACTCGTTTTGAACTTGCACAAGGAAGTTGTATAATAGTACTTCTCAAGATCAGCTTAATCTGGAATCGTGTGTATGTATATATATATATATATATATCTATATATATCTATATATATATATATGTACATATATATATGTATATGTATATTAAGTATATGTATAGTATATATAGTATATCTATATGTATATATAAGTATATATGTATATATATATGTATATATATATATATGGAGTTGGACTACGGTACTTCGCGAAGTAAAACTAGTATTTTATTCACGTCTATAATTTCAATTTCAATGTTCAAAACGTCGATCCAAACAGTTCAAGTTGTTCTCCATATTAAATTGTACTTGGAGACCAAATTTTACAATTTTTAGAAATTTTTAACTATTTTTTGGAATTTTTTAAAATCACTGTTTTTCAGAAAATCGTGGACCATAAAAAATCAGTGATTTTAAGAATTCCAAAAAAATAGTAAACAATTTCTAAAAATTATAAAATGGTCTCCAAGCACATTTAATATGGAGATCAACTTGAACGGTTCGGATCAACGGTTTGAACTTTCAAATTGAAGATATAGATGTGAAGTAAAATACTCGCTTTACTTCGCGAAGTACTGTAGCCCAACTCTATGTATATGTATGTATATGTGTTTTGTATTTGTATATGTAGAGAAGAGATATGTTCATTTTTCATGCTAGTTTTGTTAATTAACAAATATCATGAACTTATTTTTCTTATCATCTCTGTCTTGCTTTGTCTTCGTATAATGATGTCACTGTCAGAGCCAAGAATCCAACCTTCTGTAGATAAAGACATGCCATCCATGGGTCTCCATGGGATCCCCTATGAATTGCAATTTTCATTTTATTCTTTAAAATGTTTAATATTGCAAATTATTACTATTATCCCCCCTCATAAAATAAAATTACATGAAACTAATTCATCCAGCCCTCCAATCACAATCTTCTGGTTCCACCCTTGATTCAAGTTAAATGTCTTATGCTAGCAAAAGAGGTGAATAATCATTTCCTTAATCAAGTTCAACAATAGATTTTGTATATATTGAATAAGCCATATGCTTCACATGTGATAATTAAACAAAACTACTAGTAGGTATATTTATGAACAAACAATTTCAGTAAGAGGAACCATTATTTGAATAAATTGGAGATGAAAACAAATTGTATAATGTTCTTCCTTGCCTGTCGGACTTCTATTTTCTTTGAAAAATAACAACTTTCATTTGAAACTGAAGCTGCATACATGTTTTTGGTAACTTGATTAGAAATCGACATTTTAGACTGATAGTTACTTTTGATGGGCTTCTGTCATCCTTTCTTTTTTTGGCTTCCCCTCAGATAAATATATATTTTTATTTATTATATGATTATTCCCTTCACTAAATTCCAGGTACATAAATTCTACAGTGGAAAAATTGACATTTTGCATAAAAAATATTATATTTGTTAAAGCATTTGGCATTTTCAGGAATGATGGTGCTTTTACAGCATCACTGGTCTGTACATATAATCATGGATTGTCATAACAAAGTGATGTTTTGATCATTTCTACTAGCAAGGTTAATCATGCAATCATTCTCCACCTAGAAAAGCTGTTTAATTGCTGGACAAGAACTCGGTGAGAGACTGGCATGACGGTAACAGCAAACAAAGAGACTGATCCACAACTGATAACCACCACTTGTAAACCCCAGGTTTTAATTATATGTATGTGTGTGTATATATATATATATATATTTATGATCTACATCATTTTATCTATGTGCTCATTAAAAATTATCACATTTTGATTTTGTTTTGATGTGAATCAATAAGTTAAAAAATCAACGTCTAGAAATTATTCACATTAGTACATTTTTTACAAACTCTTGATGACAACCAAAACAAACTTGAAATGTCATAATTTTTTACACGTGCATAGATAAAATGATGTAGATCATATCCAACGGTTTTAGTTTGATTTTTTAGTTTTAAATTTTGAGTTATTAAAGTTTTTAAAAATGGAGGCATGGTGGAGGCATGAAAAATGGAGGCATTTGAACCCTCATATATTTATGTATATACAAAGTTATTGTATTATTAGGTGATTTTCTCTATCAAGACAACCAGCACTAATTATTTTGTTAGAGATGAAACTCAATGGGCAATGAAAAATGACAGAACAAGTGATTGCATATTTCTATCCTTCCATTGAACCATAAGGAAATTTCATGTTATGAGACTGGTGGTTTAGTTATTGAGTTCATCATTCATGTTTAGCTTATTTCTTTTTGATAGAGTTAGTGTGGCTCATCTTCTTAGAAAGACTTTGACTATTGACTTTAACAATTGAACAAGAAAAGCCAAACTTGAATTGTGGAAAAATGAGGGAGCTGAAAAGTCAATATTCAAAAATTTCGGCTAAGAATTGCGTGATGAACACGCCCATCTACAGTTCATGTTTGTCTCCAGTTTTTGTGCCTCGATCATCTCTGATTTTTATAGTTGCCATTTTCTTTTACTTAGGAGTTATATAGGGCTCAAATGGCACATGTCTATCAACAATTCCTGTTTCAGTGGATACATTGCACTTCAGTTCCTAAAGGCTAGGGCAACATTATATTCTGTGACGAATATCCAATTTCTGAAGGTTATACAACAAAAATATAGATGCCATTTGTGACAATATCTCCAATTGTTAATGGAAGCTGGAGGAGAAAATTTTTGGGGCCACCAAAGACGAAAATCAGGGACCTTCAAAAGATGTGAACAACAATGGCTCACATTTCCCCTTTCAACCTGGATTATATGTAAACCTTCTGGTCAGAAACTTATTTCAAACAGGTTGGGATCGGTGATCAACTATTTCACTGGATAATTTAATAAATAAAACTATTTCTATTTTAAATTTCAAGCGAATGATCCAAATCACTCAACATGCATGTCCATAAAAATATGCTTGGAGACCAAATTTTATATTTTTTAGAAATTGTTTGCTATTTTTTTAGATAAGTACGAAATCACTGTTTTTGGATGGTTCACAATCTTCTAAAAAACAATCATTTTGTTCCTATATATAAAAATAGTGAAAAAAATCAGAATAATATAAAATTTGATCTCCAAGCAGATTTTAATATGGAGATCATGTCGAGCGGTTCAGATCGACTGTTCGTACTTCAAAAATAAGAATGTGATGAATGATCATGAGTATTTTCGTAAGTGAATTTAAGTTTTACAAATTGCCACAACTTTTTTATATGAATATTTTAATATATTTTTAGTAAAGTGAAGGATCAAGTCATCTAAGTGGGTTAATATTCACAAGAGATCTTCTATCCGAGTTGAGCGTCAAAGTCTGGTTCTTATAAATATTTTAGTATTTAAAATCTAAACAATGAATTGATATCATTGATTAACATTCATTAGGTGTGTGCCAATATACAATTTTATAATTAGTTCACCTCAGACATGATCAGGAATTCATACGATTGATGGATTTAGTAGCAATAGGTAACTTTTGGTGTGTTCACTTCTAGTGTATATTTTTTTTTATTAAATTTGACTTTTTAATATTATAAATTTAACTAAATTGCGGTTAATCATTGGAGAGATTTGATTCTCTATTTAAATACTTTCTTTAAATTTTTAAAGTGTTTAAAAATTGAGCTGTTATGCATAACTAAAATACCACAGAGTTGAGGGGTATCGGGTATTTTTTTTTTCTAAACCCTAATAGCAGAAATAATATTGATTTCCTACTTGGGACAGCATAACTGATTCGATTAGGGGTGCAAACAGATCGGATAATATCCGACTGTATCCGGATCCGTATCCAAAAATTAAATACGGATATCCGATATCCGAATATCCGTGAGGATACGGATATGGATATGGTTTTGAATTTTAATTATCCGTATCCGCATAGGTAGATATATACCATATAATTTAAAAGCGGATATGGATATGGTTTTACCACTATCCGATCAATATCCGATCCGTTTGCACCCCTAGATTCAATGCATAGATAATAGCAGCCTGTATGCAATAGAGCATCTTTCCCTTTGTTTTGGAATGTTTCTAGAATGTCTCGCAGAATGTTTCTGCAACGGTGCTGGCTTGGTAAAGTTGGAAAATAGTTGCAACATGAAAACATGCATGTTCATATTAAAATAGTTGCAACATGCAATCATAAATACTCTCTCTCTCTCTCTCTCTCTCCCATCAACGCTCCACGCAAACAACTTTTTATTTCAGGGGATCAAGTGATCAACGTCAGAGAAGTAATGGAAGACAGTTTGGAAGACGGTTCCCAAGCAAGCAAGGTACGTAATATAACCTATTGTAATTTGTAATTAAATCGATTTTGCCTCTTTCTTCCTCTTCCTTTTTTTTTTCTTTTAGAATCTTTCTCATCTTTCTTTCTTTCTTCTGCAAATCCATGGGAGCTGGCGACTTCAACGTACATCACACTATTATTTTTTGCTTAGTTTGGGATGATCTCTCTCTTTTCTTTTTTGTTCTTTTGGAATGTTCTTCTCTCCGTCTCTAGCTCTGATCTCCCTAAACAAGCGATATTTTTTTCTTTTGAGTTTACTAGATCTTCCAAACGGTCTAAACTCATTGAACCTGCACGTGGGAGCTGTTGAGATAGTACAGATCTCGAAATTACAATATTTACATACATATAAATTTGAATCTAATCGCAAAACCAATTTTTGGGTTATATTCATGCAATCTTAGCTTCTTCACCTAGAAAAATCTGTTTAATTGCAGGACGATAACTCATTTGGTGGAGATATAGAGACAGGCTTGATGGGACCAACAAACAAACCGAGTCAACTTCCAACTGATGATAACCGCCACTTGCAACACCAGGTTTTTAACTAATATCTATGCTTTGAAAACCCTAATCAAACTGAGGATGTCACTGCTGCCGATTTAAAATCCAGTATATGATCGAACCATTAGTCTGAACCTTTATAGGATTGGAAACTATAAACTAATGGACTTTTATTGTTTAGTCTAGTACTGGGTAGTCTATTAATTATATAGGTTGCGGTTAATATGATATCCGACCAATATTTTGTTTGGAACATTTGTTTGAAATAAAAAAGTTCTTGTTACTTCTAATAAATGTCTATTTGTTCATTCCGACACATCATTTTGTTTGAGTGTATTTATGCATATTGTTTGATGCATAGTTCCTTTTTTCCTTGAACAAATTAAAAAAAATATTGTTTAAAATTTCGTGCCATTATCCGATCTAAATATTTGATTTTTTGTATTGTGATGATTTTTATACAATTAGAAAGTTCTTGAAAACAGTTAAAGACTTCATCTTTTGATTTTAGTAAATATAGCCATGTGACTTTTGAAAAATCATCGATGAATATAACAAATCCTTTTAATCCATTAATATGAGATAGTAGGGGGTTTACTGTGGCTACAGTAAATCCATTAATAGGAGTAACAAATCCTTTAAATCCATTATCATATGGCTTGAAGGGAACAGTAAACAAAGAGATTCAACTCCCAACTGATCACCTCCACTTGCAACACAAGGTTTTTAACTTCTTATATCTATGCTTTGAAAACCCTATCGAACCGAGAATGTCACACTGCTGCCGATTTAAAATCCAGTATAGGATCGAACCATTAGTCAAAACCTTTATAGGATTGGAAATAATATGCTATTAAATGATTTTGTCATATCTTTTGTATTTCCACAATTAATTCTGTCAAAATCATTTTTTGATTTCCTTAGAGATGAAACTCAAAAGGCATTAGAAAATGACTGAACCAGTAGTTGCATCTTCCTATTCTTCCATTGAACCATAAGGAAATTCTTGTTGTGAGACCAGAAGTTCAATTAATCTCTGGGTTCTTCCAGCAGGGAGTGACCTCACTTGGTGTTGCAAAAGTGCCAGTAACTCACGGAGCATCTGCTGCAACTGTTATAAATAAGCACAAAGAAATGGTTAGACTTCAGAGTTAAAAATATATTATTTCTTAGAAACTCATGGTATTCTTCGGTAATGAGGGTTTTGTATTAGTATACCATTATATTTGGTAATGAGGGTTTTATGCTACACATGCAAGAGATGTTACTTTTTTTTCAACTAGCTATCAAGGTTAATGATGCTATCATTCTTCACCTAATAAAAATGTTTAATTGCAGGACGAGGACTCATTTGATGGCGATCTAGAGACTGGCTTGAAGGGACCAGTAAACAAAGAGATTCAACTCCCAGCTGATAACCACGACGACTTGCAACTCAAGGTTTTTTAACTTCTTATATCTATGCTTTGAAAACCCTAATCAAACCGACAATGTCACTGCTGCCAATTTAAAATATATCCAGTATAGGATCCAACCATTAGTCCAAACCTTTATAGGATTGGAAATAATATACTATTAAATGATTTTGTCATATCTTTTGTATTTCCACAATTAATTCTCACAAAATCTTTTTGACTTAACCTAAATATAGTGCTCAAGAGTGGAATTTTCAACGGGAAAAAGAATATGGTCTAGACTATCAGCACAAATGATTTGATTTCCTTAGAGATGAAACTCAAAAGGCAATAGAAAATGACTTAACCAGTAGTTGCATGTTTCTATTCTTCCATTGAACCATAAGTAAATTTCTTGTTGTGAGAACAGAAGTTTAATTAATCTCTTCGTTCTTCCAGCAGGGAGTGACCTCACTTGGTGTTGCAAAAGAGCCAGTAATTCAAGGAGCATCTGCTGGAACTGTTGAAAATAAGCACAAAGAAATGGTTAGACTTCAGAGTTAAAAAATATATTATTTCTTAGAAACTCATGGTATTCATTGGTAATGAGGGTTTTGTTTTAGTATACCAATATATTTGGCTAGCTCAGGTCCCCTCTTTTTATGAAGATGAATACTTGCAAACTAGAATGGTAATTTTGGCTGGGTGTAAAAGAAAATGGATCTAAGTTTTTGAGCCCTGTCGTTTTATACGAATCTGAAAATAAGCTCACCAATATTTCATGCTCGGATACTATGTTGATTTCTGAGATGTAATTGCGGAAGTGATGAATTTGCTTTTATTGCAATTCTAATTCTTTGCAGAGGAGCTAATTAGTTTAATTTGTTTTTATACACTCACACCCCCAACGGTATTATTCTACCTAATCTAACGGTACAATACTACTTTTAGGAAAAAAGTTGAGCTCTTTTTGTAGCTCCCTTTTTCCATATTAGACAATGATGATAAATAGCTTTACAATTTTACATTAATTTTATTTCTTCACAGTTCTACTCCCAATACTATTCTCTAGTGATATATGTCAATTAATCTAATAATGTTTTTCTCCCTCCTTTTTACTGATCTAACAGATGGAAGAACTCCACAAAGCAATGGGAAAATTTAAGTTAGATTTTACTTCCTTTGCAGTGCTGTTTGGTTGTTCTGAATTATTATGCATCATGTTCTTAAGTAAAACGTCTGTCAATGAAAACATTCTTAAAGCCGTATCTATCCTTGGCTTTTTGAATCTCATTACTGGGTTTTGCTTGATGATCCATACATTGTTCATGCTTGCACGGAGTAACACATTTACTCGTTCAATCCATGACACTATCTCAAATGGTCTCATCATCTCATGCACGGCTCTTCTTGCATCACTTATTCCCTTGTTGCTGCTTCCTAGCCCTTATAACCTTCTAATACCAATTGTCTTGGTGATGGTACTTCTTACTCTATGTTTTGGTTTGTATCTCAGATCAAAAACCAATGACAAAGAAAAAGAGAAAGACCAAACTCAGTATGAAGATCATATTAAGGAAATACTGCGCCTTTTTGAGCTAAACCAAGGGCTTGTTTCTTTGTCATCATCTGGTCTTATTGGTCTCCTCTTTGGTATCCATACAAACGCTTCGAACAATGCTCACCACCCTGTTGTCTCAGCCTCAGTTTTTCTGTTATTCCTATCTTTCTTATTGAGCATTTGTTTTATGCTTCTTTGCCAAATGAGACTGATGCATTTGAGCCCTAGTACTAGGAAAAACTTCCTTAGAGTTGGGGCGGGATTGTGCAAGTTCGTACTAGTTATGTTGGCATTTGCTGCACTTGCAATTGCCTTCATGTTCTTGAAATGGTACACGGTTATGATTTTCATACCAGTTTTGTTTGTTTGTGCCGTTTGGCTAATTGAGTCATGTACAATGAACCCCCATAACATACAAGACACCCTAGAAGAAGAGGATCTCAAGTTGACTTACACCAAGGGAAGCAAGGTAAGATTATTAGTTATATATATATATATATATTATATATATCTATATATATAGAGAGAGAGAGAGAGAGAGACCGAAACTAGGGTGTGATGTGCTCACCAAGAGGGATTGGTGAGCACACCTCCAAAAGGCTATCGGATTGACTTTGAACTATGAATCTAAATCGTTGAAATTCATGTACTTCGTGAGTGATGCAAGTACATTCAAAAATTTTAAAGTTTCGAATTCATTTAGTACATGGTCAAGCGGTCAAAACAATGAACATTTTTATAAGTTATTTTTTAAATTGTTTTATGTATTTATTTTTCATCATTGTTTTGACCGCTTGACCATGTACTAAATGAATTCGAAATTTTAAAATTTTTGCATGTACATGCATCACTCACGAAGAACATGAATTTTCAACAGTTTGGATTCATAGTTCGAAGTCAATCCGATAGTCTTTTGGAGGTGTGCTCACCAATCCCTCTTGTTGAGCACATCACACCCTAGTTTTGCTCTCTCTCTCTCTCTCTCTCTATATATATATATCATCATCATTAATGAAGCAGGTAGGCTATATATTCCTGAAATTTGTTCAGAATAACATATTTATATGTCATGTATAAAATGCCCCTTCAGTGAAGTAGATATAATAGGACTGCATAATATATATCATCATCATTAATGCTTGCATTATTGGTTAGAAACTATATATTTTTTATATTTTCAATAAGAAAACAGTTGAATTTATGAAATTATGTGTACAAATAATTAAATTAAGTACTTGCAATTAATTACCTTTTTATATAGGTTACATCAATATCCTTTGGGGGAATAACTGCTATCTTTAGCGGATATCTTGGAAGTGACGAGAAAAAAATGCACTTGAACATTTGCATGATATTCTTGGCCTCTTCTTTTCTTTGTGGGCAAAGCCTGATGCTGTTATCCTACAAGCCTTCTACGAGGCCACATATCCGTTCTGCTGTTAGCATTCTTACCTACTTTGCGATAGGCCTCCTCGTATTCGGTATATTCACTATCTTCATCCTAGAGTTTACGCCACTCTAGTTCAACATTGATATTTTCTTGTAAACTGATGAGAGATTTTGTGATGATTGTATTTGATTTTCCTGTACATGGGATCTTTTACAGTGTCTATTTATAGGCTCTTTTGGCTGTACTAGCTGTTGGTACTTCCTAATAAGTTTTGCTAGCTGTCTGGCAAATTGCTTAATTACAGGAATTTTTATAATCATAAGTATGGTAATTAATTGCTGGTGAGTTGTTGATTATCTATGCTAAAAATCTGAGGGTCTGGATTGATCGATGATGAATCTTCTCTAAGATATTTTGATATTATATTTTCTTCAACACTCCCCCTCAACTTGCACAGAATTTTTTCAAATGGTCCATTATCTAGTGACTTAGCAAAGACATCCGCTAGTTCATAATCTAGTCACTTAGTAATTATTATAGAGAATGAATTCAGTGCATACCTTTCTCCAATCAACGTCTTCGAAACAATCGTGTTCCATGATGGTCATAGTTTTTCTTTCACGATCCCAATTAAAAATCGAAGAACTTGTGTCTCTGTTAGTACTGAATATAATTGCTTGTAATCATGCAAGCGTTCTTTCAAGAAATCAATTTGAATGTTGCACTTCATTGAATTGCTTAGGCTATTATGGATCCTAAGCCATGCCTCATCTATCACGTTACCTTCAGAAATAGTACCATCTTGACAAAGCTCGAGCAACAAATAAATTTAGAGTCCAATCCGCTTTATGATCCGTATATGTTGCTTCAATATTCATGTAGATCTAGTGCACATGGATCTTAAAGCAGATCGGACAGAATGGGAACCCATCGGACTCATATTTGAGTCGAATGAGCGTTGGATGCAAATCCCTTATATGTTATCTTAATTGACGCTACAAAAGCCTCTATATATGTAGTTTATCAATTTTAACAATTAATAGTTTGATTGACTCATAATTGACACTCCAGTATGTACCACTAACACTATGGACGAATCAGAACTCAACTCTTCGTCCCTACAACATACGGGGTGTGTCCGATGCTTATTTCCGCTTCCGTTCGATTCTCTTTAAGATCCATGCATATCACTTCACTATTCGTGCATGTCTGTTTCAATATTTGTACGGATTTAGCATGCGTGAATCTTAAAACGGATTGGATGGAAGCGGAACCCTGAGTCTAATGACTCGGACGCAAATCCCTTATATATGTTATCTTCATTTAATTGACGCTATAAAGCTTCCATGTAGTTTATCAACTTTTACAAATAAGAGTTTAAAACACCTTTTCATGCCAAATGCAGCATATATCTCTTTTAGTTGCAAGGATGCAAGTAATATATCTTCATTTAAGGATGACATACTTTCCACACTTAGAACGAGGCTTTAATAGAAAACTTGAATCAATGACACGGATCAAGGATCCATCTTGGACGCCAATGTCAGCCAACGTCATGTTCTATGAAAAACAGCAGATCAAAGTTATAAATCCAACGCAGAAGCTAAGTACAACATATATACTATATACATGCATGGCTTATATTGCAAAAATTAAACCATGCTTTAATTAATTGAAAAGCCACAGATAATAATTCATAACACATCAATTAACGGTCATTAGAGGAACAAGGCAGCAGAAGCAATTAAATCCAACAGCACCTCGTTACTTAACGGCCAAGAATAAAGAACTTACAATTACTCAAGGAGCCAAGATAATTCCTAAAAATGAAAGGGAACGCCTTTTTAATAATGAAGGTTATTTGTAAGGAAGCTGATATGAGTACCCGCAGTTGAGTACCCGCACTGTACTCGCACCTAAACTGCCATAACTGGTTGTGGGGACCGTAACCGTTCCAAAACTGTAATTTTGTTTCACAAGTATTAATAGTAATATTGTGAAGTATTTATATCTATACAAGACAAGTATTTATATCTATACAATGAACTACATATATGATATATGAATTTTCCTTAAATAACCGTACCCGCATCTTTTTTTGAAAAATTCTCGCGTCGTACCCGCATTAGGGGACCACACAACCGTTCCAAAACTGTAATTTTGTTTTACAAGTATTAATAGTAACATTGTGAGGTATTTATATATACAAGACAAGTATTTATATCTATACAATGAACTACATATATGATATATGAATTTTCCTTAAATAACCGTACCCACACATTTTTTTGAAAAATTCTGCGTCGTACCCGCATTAGGGGACCACTCAAACGGCATGTGGGGACCACTAAAATTGTCAACAAAAAATGTTGACTTAGCTTATGTGCGGGTAATATTTATATCTCTATTCTTGCGATATTTAACTTACGAAACAAAGTATTTATAACTATAAGGGTATGATATTTATACTTACGAACTAAAGTATTTATATCTATATTACGTTGGATGTAAGAATCTTAAAAAAATATTTGAGTTGAAATGTTGGAGACCTTTAACCAAGAGGCATCATGTCATGTCATGGATCACATTTGGATCTAATACAACTAGTTTGTATGAAATTTTGGTCCAAACTAGATCATAACCAAGAGTTTTGGCAACATAAGCCCAACTTGACGAAACTTGGGCCAAACCTTGATCGACGAAACTTGGGCCAAACCTTGATCGCATGGTTACTAAGTGGTAAGGACATAACTTTTATACAAACATTGTATTGGATCTTGGGGAGTATATGTTATATGAATCACATGGGATTGCATGTGTACAAAAGGCAATATGTATATATGTTGCACTAATTGTAATCTATTAGTATTCTCTATGGTTTTATATGAATTCATATATAATAATCGGCAAAACGGAAGTTTATTATATATTTTTCAAATAAATAAATTTAAACCATATAACGTTATTTTTAATAATTAGTTGTTATTAATTTTTTTAACTTTAAATTGTAACTGCCACTTTATTAAAATGAATTTTGTATCTGAACAGATCAAGTATTTATATCTGAACACATCAAGTATTTATATCTGAACACATCAAGTATTTATTTTGAACTACCAAGTATTTATATCTGAACACATCAAATATTTATTTCTGAACACATCATGTATTTATATCTAAACTACCAAGTATTTATATCTGAACACATCAAGTATTTATATCCGAACTACCAAGTATTTATATCTGAAACATAATAGACAATTACATCATATTCGCAAATCAAATTGTCACAAATATCTCAAAATCCAACAACACTGAAACACGATTGTGTATATGAAATAGAAACGAAATGATATATCATTAATTCACCAGAACAAAAACAAAATCGAAAAGAAATAATATTAATCTAGCTGATCACATTTCAAAGTCACCGATTAAACTTGTGAGAACCACACGAAATGCTTCCAGTTTCAAAATCGCCTAAAAAATCGCCTCCAAATCGCCTCCAAATCGCCGAAGCCTTTGAAAAAGGAAAAAACGGAGAGAAAGGAACATTTGAAATTCAAAATGGAAGGTCCGATGTTAGATCGGTAGTTGTGGAGACCGCAACCTTATAGTTATGAAAGTGCGGGTACAGTGCGGGTACTGTAGCGCGGGTACTAAAATAATTATTCTATTTGTAAACTAGCCTTCTTTTATAACTTTGTGGTAGGTATAGGTTAATTGCTTGGCCTACATAAATTTTGAATTCTTTTTTGGCGTGTGGATGACATTAATTAATTAGAGACGACCATTTCAAATGAGATTAACACTTGTTGAGTGGAAATTTCTCCCAAAGTGCTTCTAGAAGTTTTAGGATGTAATATTATTCAAACAATTAATATTTTTCTAAATGATTAACATTTTTATTTATTGGAAATTCCCACTAATGTGTTCCTCGAAGTTGTAGAATAATATAAACTAAATCATTAATATATTTCTGTTGGACGGAAATTTTTATGAAATTACCACGAGAGTGCTTTTTTTTTTTTTTAATCCACAAGAAATCATGAATTTTCACTTTTTCTTATTGAAGTCAATAAATTAGATGTATTTTTTGGTTCAAATTTTGAAATATCAAAAATATTTTTTCAACGTTTTCAAAAAAAAAAAAAAAAGTTTGACTTGACATATTGTACAACTTGTGTCAAATATGTTGGGTTATATGGGATTTACCCGTTCTCTAAGTTTGCTTCACATATACTGCAAATTGTCACATATATTGGGTCAATAGGATTTAACCGTTCTCTTTCCCGAAATTTTTATTAATATCCAAAATTATTAATTAATTTCACAATCCACCCACTTTTGTGCAGTATTTCCAGAAATGACCAAACTACAAACTTAGTTTCCGGTTTTAAGCCTCCAAACCAGAAACAAAGTTTCCAGTTTCAATCCTTCAAACCGGAAACAAAGTTTGCGGTTCCATGGTTTTTCTTTTTCTTTTTATTAAAAAACAGCAAAACCGGTAACATAGTTTTTTTTTTTTTTTTTTTAACAGAAAATGTTATAATTTATTTATTTTTTGTATTGAAATATTAGAAATATTTTATATATTTCCTTGAAGATAGATGAAATACTATATAATTTGATTTATTAGAAAGATTGTGACAAATAACCCAATTAACATTTTTCAGGCCGGATTTTTCGCAGCTGTAAGAAAAATTAAAATATTTCTTTGTGTGTTATTGGAAAAAAATAAAATATTTTGAATCTGAGTTGATCTCGGTTCAAAAATCACTTCTAGGTGAATATAGAAAATATTTGGATTCTTCTTTTTTTAAACAAAAAAAT
Organism: Carex parvula; assembly: GCA_025461045.1. NCBI lineage: Eukaryota > Viridiplantae > Streptophyta > Magnoliopsida > Poales > Cyperaceae > Carex > Carex parvula. Next base: position 557 of record JAJGRW010002654.1, on the reverse strand, counting down.
GTAATAATGACTTTCTGACAAATTTTTTTTCTTTGACAAATATATTTAAATAACTTAAAGTTTTAGTTTTTTTTCAAAAATAAAAGGATCATAATATTTTCTGTATTTGTCTAGAAGTGACTTTTGAATCGGGATCAATAACTCAGATTCAAAATATTTTTATTTTTTCCAATAACACACAAAGAAATATTTTAATTTTTCTAGTAGGCGCGAAAAATCCGGCCTGAAAAATGTTGATCCGGTTTATTTGTCGCAGTCTTTCTAATAAATCAAATTATATAGTATTAAATCTATTTTCAAAGAAATATATATAATATTTCTAATATTTCAATACAAAAATGAATAAATTATAACATTTTCTGTTTTTAAAAAAACAAAAACAAAAACATACAACCGGAAATTATGTTTCCGGTTTGGAGGCATAAAACCAGAAGCAAAGTTTGCGGTTTGGTCATTTCTGGAAATCCTGCGCAAAAAGGAGAGTATATTATGAAATTAATTACTAATTTTGAATATTAATAAAAATTTCTGGTTTTGGTCTATTGGATCAGTTGCTG
>JAJGRW010002653.1:0-14193 GCA_025461045.1 Carex parvula | reverse complement strand
TTATATAAGAATATGCCCACATATGCTTATAACTCATTTTTGCGTTTCCAATGTTCAAATGGTCGATCCGACCGTTCATCTTGTTCTCCATATTAATATGTGCTTGGAGACCAAATTTTACATTTTTCTGAATTTTTTTACTATTTATTAAGCCACTTTGAAAATTGCTGATCATATGGTCCAGAATTTTGTTGCACTGTTTTTACTGTTCACCCGGATCAGCAATTTTCAAAGTGGCTTAATAAATAGTAAAAAAATTCAAAAAAATGTAAAATTTGGTCTGCAAGCACATATTAATATGGAGAATAAGATGAACGGTTGGATCGACCATTTGAACATTGGAAACGCAAAAATGAGTTATAAGCATATGTGGGCATATGCTTATATAAGCATAGTAGCCAGCCCCTATATATATATATATATATATTTTATAGTTGATAACAAATATATTGATAAAGAAAATTAATTTATAAAATACAAGAGAACAGAAAGATCACAATGTCTACTCTTACTAAAGTTCAAATCTCCTAAAGTAGCTCAATTTTTTGAGTTTAGATCCAGACCGTCAACTAAAGGGTCCTCGTGCGTTTCATCTTGGACTGGATTGGTCCAAATTCAAATCGGTCCGGATTTAAACTAAAAAATTGGATTACTTTAGAAGATCCGGACCCCTCACTATTTATACAACATGGTAAACATTCTCCAAACCACACACCGTTATAATTTTATACCCGTTAAACCTCGTTACATGTTACTCATCCATCTCTCAATCTCAAGCGCGGTCTCGTTTATGAGATAATGAACTCTTAAATCAATGAAAGCAGAACATAATTGAGTTTAGAGTGCTTATTGTTCTTTTATTACTTAAAATAATAAAGATATTCCTCCAATTCAACTATCATCTTCCATACCCCAAATCCATCTACTTCCATCATCAAATTCGTCCATCAAGCCACCTTAGTAGATCATCAAACTTTAAAACCATATAAAATTTTCTTATAAACTATCACAAAATCATGAACAAGCATCCTAAAAACCATAAGAAGGTAGTCTAGGCTATAACAAACTGTTATCAGAGCAAAGTCGGGTCATAACAACATATGACTAATTATAATATAAAGATAATTATGTAGATGGGCTATTGTACTTTGAAATTTAAATCATCTGTTTTAATTCACATTCATATCTCCGTTTTTATTGTTCAAACAATCGATCCGAACCATTCAACAGATCTCCATATTAAAAATTGCTTGAAGATGAAAAATTGTAGGAAATTACTGTTTTTTCATTGTCTAGAATCTTCTGAAAAACAATGATTTTCTACCTATTTAAAAATAAAGTCAAAGATTTCTGAAAAATATAAAATTTGATTTTTCAAATATATTTCAATATGAAGATCATGTTGAATAGTTCAGTCCAACTGCTTGGACTTTAAAAACAAAAATTTGAATGCCAATCAAAACAGAGGATTTAATTCCCAAATTAAAATAGCCCAACTCAGTAATTATGTATTCACTCGAAAAATCTATAAATTATTTTGTTTTTTTCTTTATTCTCTTCCATCTATTTTAATCGAATGTCTTATATATGTATTACGCTTTTTTTTCTCGTGATTTTTAACAAGTTATACGTGTGATATGTCTAAAGATATAATATAACTTTTTTTGTGGGAATTCCATGTATACATATCCCTCAAAAACTTCAAAATTATGTATTTACCCCCTCTAAACTTCTAGAATTCACAAATTTATCCATTTATTGTCTTTTAAATCAAACTCATTTTAAATTTACAAAATACCCATTTTATCCTTTATATTTGATCAGTTTTTGAGGACAAAATGGGTATTATATAAATGGTAAAGAGTATAATGGGTATCCGGTTTTCGAGGGAAAAATAGATATTTTACAAAGTGTAAAGGGTATAATGGGTATATTATAAGACCAACATTTTTCTTAAACAAGTTACAAATTTTTTATGCTTTTAATAAAGGATAAAATGGGTATTTATAAATTAAAATGAGTTTGAATATAAAAGACAATAAAATAGATAAATTTGTGAGTTTTTGAAGTTAGAGGGGAAATACGTAATTTTAATGTTTTTGAGGGATATACGTGAAATTCCCCCAAACTTTGAGCCCATCAATAGAATGTAAAAAAGTCACCACAAGACCAACACATTGCGACACGATACGGCTCCGACACGATATGTGTGTTAGTTATATGTTGCTTGCTGCGCTCATCCGCGTACCACAGTTATCTTTCAAGATACAATTTATGTCATTATTTATTTCAAACAACAATTAATCATGTCGTCGTTGTTTATTTCAAACAACAATTTAAATTTCAGATAATAAATTTTTTTGACATAAATTTATTTTACAACATTATTTCTTCATTTTGCAATTTTTATGACTTTTTAATTTGTCATTTTTTCATCCTTAAATAAACTTAAATTTTGAACAAAAATAATTAAATATGACTAATTGTGACTACACATATTCAAATTTAAACTTTATTTTTTTTGTAGCCTTAACTTGGATGAATCCAAACTTTGTTGCTTGTACAAAGAAGAAAGATGTCTCAATTCATAATGTACCCATCCTGCTATTTGTGAAATAGTACAAGCGCTGACTAAATGGACTATCGTCACAGGTTGGAATTCACATTTTTTTACAATTAGTGGATCTGGAACATTCATTAAAACTTGGCACGAATCTCAAAGCCCAATAATACTGCCCCGTGCTAGCTCGAATCTCAAACCAGCTGAGATTTAATCTCAAACCGTAAGGTGAAGAGAATCGTCTACGGTACTTGAGAGGATACGGATCCCACATGTTGCTCATAAGGGTGCAAACGGATTGGATATTTTCCGATTTTGTCCGGATTCGAATCCGGAAAATTTCTTAAATTATCCGATCCGTATCCGAAAAATTATAATGGATAAAAATACAGTTTGATCTCAAATTATCGATAACTATCTGTATCCAACCATTTACATTCCTAAATCACAATAATGTTCTTAAACAAAAATATTTTATTAATGAAAATTGTTGTCTTTGAATGCATCTTTTCTGATGGTTAATTTTATTGATTATAATATATTAATTTTTTTATTGTATTAATTCTAAATTTCAACTGAATTCAACATAAATATTAATTTAATGTTTTAGAAAATAATGTTATTAATTTAAAAGACTGATTATTATTTTTGGAAAGATGGTGGAATCATGTGTATCAAATATTAATCATGAGTACTTGAGCCAAAGTCAATTCAGATATTTTTATGTAATGAAGACTTCAAATATCTCGTGGTAAGTTTTGCATGATTTCTTGGATGAAATGTGTGACATTCATGGATAACATATGCATTACATCAATAAAAACTATATAAATAAGTAGAAAAATACCTGAATAAATGTGAAAAAAATTAAATTGCCAAAACACAATAATATATAGGATGTTAGAGAAAATCAAAATACTAATATTTATAATTATATGTTATGATTTGACAAAAAAATTGCCTACAAGCGTTTGTTTTAACCAAAAAATAAAAAAATAACACCCGCTTTCTAAAAAATGAATGTTCTAAAAGAATTACTAAAGTATCCTACATCAATAATATTTTAATGATGCATCTGTTGATAAGAAAATTTAATTGCATATGTACAGTAGGATTGCATGCAGATTGTACATTGCTTTTGCTTTATTTTGCTATAAAAATGTTGTGACCGAAACATTTCTTTAAAACGGTTTATAAAAATAGTGTGAGAAATTATTCTGAAAATACTTTTCTTAAGAGCTGAGATAATTGTAGTTAAAAACTAAAAATGAATTTGAGTCATGATCCACATACTTTCTCTTGTAGTTGGGTCATGTAGTTGAGCTCACACAATAAAACCTTACAAGAAAACAATCTATATGAAGAGAATTGGGGGCAACAAAACAAAGTTGAACAAAGAAAACATTTACAAAGATAATAAAAAAATTAATTAAATCTTACAAAATGTCAATCTGTGAAATATAGAACGAATATTTTTAAACATTGGTATTACTTGATTAACATGTCTATAGAGTACATGCAGGCAATGAATTACAATTATTTATGAATTTATGTTCAGATGATTCCAACAATTTGGTAACTAAAGACAATTATTTATGAATTTATGCTGTGATGATTCTGACGATTCCAACAATTTGGTATCTAATTAAAGACAATGAATTACAATTATTTAAATTATTGAGTTATTCAGTGTTCCAATATTTTAAGTTTTTTATTTTTTGAAGGTTAATGAGCATAGCTCCTAAAGTTTTTAATGAGCAAAAAGATTATTTTTATTGACTAATGACTTGGGCTTATATAGCCTTACAACGCAATCTTACAATTAATACCCTAGATTCACCCTAGATTCACCCTAGATTATCTCATAATGACACGGGCCTAATCCTAATTAGGCCCATAAACACCCAACATACAATAAATCTCAACACTCCCCCTCAAGATGGGCGAAAGATATCCACTAAGCCCATCTTGTCACATCCTCTCGCTAAGTCCAACGAATTTAGTCCTTTCGTCAGATAATCTGCTGCTTGGTCTTTAGTTGCAACATGGCCTAACTCCAGGAGTCCATTGTTCAACTTCTCCTTGATGAAGAACCTATCGATCTCGATATGCTTGGTCCTATCATGCTGCACTGGATTGTTAGCGATACTGATGGCTGACTTGTTATCGCACCATAACTTCATTTGGGCCCCTCGGTCCACCTCGAGCTCCACCAGCAGGGCTCTCAACCACAACATCTCTGCCACGCCTAAGGCCATGGCCCTGTACTCTGCCTCGGCTGTGGATCTCGCAACCACTGTTTGCTTCTTGCTCTTCCAGGAGACCAAATTGCCCCCTACAAACATACAATATCCAGACGTGGACTTCTTGTCATCGGCACAACTAGCCCAGTCTGAATCACAATAGCCCTCAATGTTCAAGTGCCCATTCTTCCTGAAGATCAACCCCTTCCTTGGTGCACTCTTCAGGTACCTCAGAATCTGGTACACAGCATCCATGTGACCCTCTCTAGGGTCATGCATATAGCGACTCACCACACTCACAGCAAAGGATATGTCGGGACGAGTGTGGCTCAAATAAATCAAGCGGCCCACCAACCTCTGGTACCTTTCTCTATCAACTGGCTCTCCTGCCTCAGCACTCAGCTTGGACTTCTGGTCAATGGGAGTAGCAGCAGGCTTGCACCCCAGCATACCTGTCTCTGTAAGCAAATCTAGCACATACTTCCTTTGAGATAAAACAATCCCCTCTACACCACGAGCTACCTCAATCCCAAGGAAGTATCTCAGCTGTCCCAAGTCCTTTACCTCAAACTCCTTGCCCAATCTGGCCTTTAGCTGAGCAATCTCACTCTCATCATCACCAGTGATAATCATGTCATCCACATACACCGCAAGCATCGTAGTGTGAACTCCATGTCGCCTAAAGAACACTGTATGGTCTGCATTGGTCTGTCGATACCCCATGCCTACCATAGCTTTCCTAAACCTGTCAAACCAGGCTCGAGGAGACTGCTTCAGCCCATAAAGAGATTTCTTGAGCTTGCACACCTTACCAACCGTCTGTTTCGTGCCAAAACCTGGTGGTACCTCCATGTACACCTCCTCCAACAAATCACCATGGAGAAAGGCATTCTTCACATCGAGCTGGTGTAACTTCCAACCCCCATTTGCTGCCAAGGAAACCAGTGTTCGCACTGTGCTCATCTTTGCCACGGGTGCAAAGGTCTCATCATAGTCGATGCCATAAGTCTGACTGTACCCCTTTGCTACCAATCGGGCCTTGTAGCGCTCAACCCGCCCCTCTGGGTTTTGCTTCACAGTAAAGACCCACTTGCAACCAACTGCCTTCTTGCCTGGTGGTAGTGACACAAGCTCCCAAGTTTTGTTATTGTCCAAAGCCCCAAGTTCCTCTAGCATGGCAGCTTTCCACTTTGGATCCTCCTTCGCCACCTGCCAACACTTAGGGATAGAGACAGTGTCCAAAGATGCAATGAATGCTCCATGTACCGGTGATATGTGAGAGTAAGAGACAAACTGGGCAATGTCATGTGGAAAGCCATATCGATCAGGGGGAACTCCCGCATTGCTGCGAGAAGTCCTCCTTACCGATAAAGGAGCGGGAGGAGTAGAGAGAGGAATCATATCACCTGTGTACTCTGAGTCTGAGGTGAATGGTGTAGGTGTCTCAGGAGTCGGAGGAGGTAGAGACAAGGGACTTGGCACAAGTGGCACTGTAGGCACGGTTTCCTCATTCTGCTTTCTCCTCGTGTACACTCTCAGCTCCCCCTGAGCCTGAGTTCCATCATTCTCGGGTTCAACCCGTTCCATCTGTTCCGGCACCATAGCTGACTCCTCAGCAGCCGACTCCACAATCGGCGGACGAGGGACAAGCGGACAAGGGATATCTCCCACACTCACCAGCCTCCTCTCACCACTACTGCTATCCTCCCCCTCTTGCCTCGTACCTCCTGTATCGAGCGAGTCCCCAAAGGGCGATGCGACCTGAGATGAGTAGTATGGCTCAAGCTCTCTAAATGTGACATCCATACTAACAAACAACCTCTTCTCCACAGGACTCCAGCAAACATAGCCCTTCTGAGTAGCCGAGTACCCAACGAACACACACTTCACAGCCTTTGGATCCAGTTTTCCCACATTTGGTCTGTTGTCTTGCACGAAGCACACACAGCCAAAGGTTTTTAGAGGAAGAACATCTTCTTTTTTACCTCTCAACATCTCAATCGGAGACTTCAAATCCAATACTCGCGAGGGCATCCTATTGATCAAGTAGGCGGCTGTCAAGACTGCTTGCCCCCACAAGTACTTTGGTACATTCATCGACATCATCATACTCCGGGTCACCTCAAGGAGATGCCTGTTTTTCCGTTCGGCTACCCCATTCTGCTCTGGTGTGTACGGACAAGTGGTTTGATGCTGTATTCCCTGGGATGACAAGTACTCCCCAAACGCTCCATTGGTGTACTCTGTCCCATTGTCAGACCTCAATACCTTCACAACTGCACCGTATTGAGTCTGAACACCTTTGTGAAAGTCTTTGAAGCAAGCAAACACATCACTTTTGTTTTTCATCAGATAGAGCCAAGTCACACGAGAAAAACAATCAATGAAGGAAACAAAGTACCTAAATCCGTTCACCGTAGTTGTGGGACAAGGCCCCCACACGTCGGAATGTACCAGATCAAAGGCATGAGAACTCCTACTTCCTGAGCTTACATACGAACTCCTTGTATGCTTCCCAAACTCACATCCATCACACACAAGTTTTTGTTTGTCAGCTTTCTCATACTTTGATGGATACAAACGTTCCAGGAGGCTGAAGGAAGGGTGCCCCATCCGCCTATGAATCAGAAGCAACTCATCCTCCACACTCACCCCAGATCCTCCTGCCCTCACTTTATCGACCACAGATGCCAGCGCTGTGTCCATCCCTTTTCTGTCCATGTACCACAACCCATCACGCCATGTGCCAGTTCCAAGTATCCGACCTGTCCTCTTCTCCTGAAAAACCATCTTCGGAATATCAAAGGTCACGATGCATTTCTGCTCACGAATAATAGCACTAATGGACACCAGATTTACGGGAAATGAAGGAGCATGCAACACATTGGTCAGAGTCACTGAATCAGTACATCTCACAGTACCCTTACCAACCACGGGCTGGGCCGTACCATCGGCTGTCTGAATGCTCTCTGGGACTGTTAGGTGAGTATAGGAAGAAAACTCTCTAGCAGCACCAGTCACGTGGCGGGATGCACCAGAGTCAACTATCCACTCTGTTGATCTAGTGGTGGATATCGAGGCAAGAGCAAGTGAATCACAAACACCTGTGGCCGAGTGAGCAAAACAAGCAAAGTTACCCCTGGGTGAAGGCGACCCATTACCTGTTGCTTTCTGCTTCTTCTTCAGTATCTCCTCACTCTCGCCCTCTGCTACCATCAGATTTGCCCGGTAGCCCCCTCTTCCACCACCTCTGTGACCTCCACTGCCGCGACTGCAACTCCCAGACTGTTCCCGCTCACATGCATCTCTCTCCTTTGGTGGCTTAGGACAAGTCTGTCGCAGGTGACCTATCTCCCCGCACTTGTAGCACTGCCGAATCTCGCTCCTGTATCCTGTGTTACCTGAATCGGAGGCCACTAGTGTTGACTTCACCCCTGGAAATCCTGCTGCACTAGACTGGAGCCCAATCCTGCTTTCACACGCAGCCGCACTGAACGCTCGCATCAGCATCTGGAGCTCAGTGGCGCTCAGCTTTGCCATAATCTCCTCCATTGGACTCTTACCTCCTTCTGCCATTAATCCGACTCAGATCCCCTTGTCACACACCGTTCTAATTTCAAATCCCTCCTACCTCGTCTTCTTGACCCGATCTTAATCTAACTCATCAAGATTCGAGTCGAACCCGATTAAATCACAAAACCCCTCCAGATCTATCTCATCAAGAGATGTTGCTTTTCTTTTTTTTTTCTTTTTTTTTTCTTTTTTTTTTTATTTCAAAATCAACAGATCAGATTAAATTTAAATCACAGAACCATAATCGGACCACAACACAGAAAAAAGAAAACCACAACACACAGAAAAAAGAAAGAGAGAGAGAGAGAGGACCGATTGCGCCGAGGCGAAGGTAGGCGACGCCGTGGCTAGGCGGAGAGGCCCCCAGGATTGCCGGCCCGAACCCTAGCAGAGGCGACCCGCCCTAGCAGAGGCGGATCTGGCGGCTGCCGAACCCTAGCAGAGGCGGCTCTGCTCTGGCGGCGGCCTGGCGGTGGCCTGGTGGTAGCCTGGCGACGGCCTGGGGACGGAGCTCGGCCCTGGCGGCGGCCTTGCTGACCCAGACAGTAGCAGCGGCTGAGATGGCGCTACAGTAGCGAATGCTACAGTAACGATTTTTTTTTTTAATTTTTTTTCTGTAGCTAACTCTAATTAGGCGGCTCTGATACCATAAAGTTTTTAATGAGCAAAAAGATTATTTTTATTGACTAATGACTTGGGCTTATATAGCCTTACAACGCAATCTTACAATTAATACCCTAGATTCACCCTAGATTATCTCATAATGACACGGGCCTAATCCTAATTAGGCCCATAAACACCCAACATACAATAAATCTCAACAGCTCCACCGACGATTTCATTAATAATTAAAAAGTTATTTACAAAACCTAACTCATTTAATTACAAAGTACTCACGCAAAAACTAAAATCATCTCTGACTCATAGGTTCCTCTGCCATTTGTTAATCTCCATGGCCGTTTGACCCACCAAATGTGGGATGGTCATAGGCGTGTTCGTGAACAATTGCCTGTTACGCTCACGCCATAAAGCCCAGCTCACGCCATAAAGCCCAACAACCTGATACCCACACCGAGTCCCAATATTTTAAGTTTCTTGCTTCGTTGGGTCGTTGTTTGTGAAATAGTACACCATGAAATAATCGATTATTTTGCTTTCTGCATTTGCGCTGTCTAAATCCACAAACTATTAATTGTCACAAGTTGCTTTCTTTTTCTATCATTCTAATTTCTCAACTTCTAATCTGAGATTGGGCTTAGTGGGCTCTATTTCTTGACTTCATTTACTTTGGCATTTTGTCTTCTTATAATTTAGGCATTGGCCTTAATTATATTAGATGCTTTCTCCTTTTTTTTTTCTAGCTTGATCTGAATCGATTTATTACCAATGTTTACTCTCATTTTTGCCAGAATCGATCAATTTTTTTTTATCCAATCAGTATCTGACAAATATCAATTTCAATCATGCACTAAATTAGCATTTATTGTAAGAACACTTGGTTTAGCTCCAACAAAATTAAAACATCATAATTGAATAAACAGCAAACAACTATACTTAATCCTAGTCTACATCTTACTTGTCTTATTAAGGAAACAGCAAAACAACTATGCTCACAATCATACCAGTCTTCACTGTATTATAAACACACACACACACACACAACACACAACACACAACACACACATTCCCCCAAATACCCACCGAGGTATTTTATCTACTCAACCCTTGGCTTCTATTAATTAATTTTAATGATGCTGAGGAAAAGCTGATTTTGAGATAAGCAAGAATTAGCAAACTAAAAATTGCACATTTCAGTAGTTCCAAAATATCTGATTACTCTTATTCTTGACAGAATCCAAAAGAATCTTATTCTTGACAGAATATGCCAGAATCCAAAAGTTCAGCATATGACCATCTCTTATTCTTGACAGAATCCAAAAGAATCTCAGAACTTGCGTGAAAATCCCCTTTATCGAAAGCCTCAAACACTAACGGGTCGGTACATACCACAGGCACACGACCCGTACCCATCTTCTCTAGTGCAAAAGGAAGATTTCTTCCAAGCCTTCTCTCAAAGTAAGCATCAACAGAGCAACCATACATAACTAGATCCGGTCCCACACGCTCACTTTTCATGTGGTTCAAGCTCAGATGCACATTTTTTGAAAAGGCAAGTGCCCTGATATTGAACGTGTTCAAATCGGGTTTGAACCCGTTATCCAACATATTCAGAAACTCTCTCTGTAGGGTCTTCATGTTAAAATTAACAGCATATGACAGTAAAGAAAGGTTCCAGAGCAAATTGCCACATCCTTCACAAATTACCCTAATTTAAAATATTTCCTCTCGCTTATATACTTGGAAGTCATAGAAAGGATCGTATCTTTCTCAATCGAAATTCGAGATTTTTTAAGGTTCTGGTACACATATTCCATCTAAAGAATTGAACCGTGAGAACTATGACACTTGACAAAAATATTTCCCGTAAAGGAATCGATTTTTAAACCCTTTGATGTCATTTTGAAAAGAGTCTCCTCCATTAACTCCAACAAACCGGCCTTGCCGAAGCCAGAAACGGCTAGAGAATATACACTTTGAGAAATTTCATTGTCGGTACGATTTCCTGAAGTGATATCATCTAGAATTGGAAGAATATTAGACATTAGACGAGATCGATATCTATGTTACTGTTACTGGTTGGGGCAAAGGAGCTGTAAAGGATTTCATCACATAGAGACTGTGCTTCGGCAAAGAGACCATTATTGGCATAGTGAAGCAAGATTTTTCGCATTGCGGGTTCAATTTTCCAAGAAGGTGATGCTACGACCATAAATGCAGGAGAAATTATATGTGAGTTGTAAATTTTTTAAAATTACAATAATTATGCTGTTGGAGAAGCTTAACAGTATCATAGGAAACATTTTTTGAAAACTTGGTAGTGACTACCAAGACTATGAGTCCGCGTCGTCAGCGTTAACTCAAAAGAGCATCTTTTGAGTTAATGCATCTTGGCCGTCTGATTTTAAAGTTTGCATGAATCTTAAAGCTAATTAGACGGTCCGGATACATTAACTCAAAAGATTCTTTTTTTTGAGTTAATACAGAGGATACGAATTCCAAGACTACAGTATCATAGGAAACTTACCATTTAGTCCCTCCAAGATTACAATATCAATTGCATTTATATCTAATCAATTAGGATCAATTTACTGGTTTAGATTTTGTGAAATACGAAAGCCTAATTTGGAAATATAATATCGGCTAATTGGCCTCTATAAACCCTTGTAATCATGATGATATTATGATAATCAATACAGTCAATAAAATTATTTTTCTTTCAATTCATTCTCAAATTTTAACAAATTACAATGATGGTGATGGTAATATTAACAGCCTATTAAAGCCTATTAAAACACTTATATCATACTCATATTGTATACCGATAAACAGAAAAATCAATCATACAAGTACAAATAAATCAACTCCAAGACCTTTTATTGAATGAATTTATCAGTATACGTCGTATCGTAGTAACGAGTACCATATAATTATCTCCCTCCTAGACATCTCTCACCTAACTGTTAGATTGCGGTGCACGCTAGAAGGTACATTTAAAAAATTTACTAACATGCAACACGCGATCTTACTGTAAAACAAGCAATCAATCACACGTAGTTTATGGATCACTCCACACGCGCGATAAAACAAGTGTTTTATAGTTCACACCTTGTCCTCTTGCGAGGTGACGGGCTTGGATGCCTCAAGATGTCTCTTCGTAATGCGCTCGTTTCTTCTGATCTTTCCAAAATAGGAAAGCCAAGAGGTGTACACCAATGGGCACTTGAATAGCTGACTCGTGTGACTGCTAGATCCACTTGCCTGCTCCAATCGAATTACAACGGTCTATCAACTCCAAAACCCCTCTTGGATTGATCAAACCGATTCCCAATCAACACACCTTCACAGATTCAATCCTCAATACCAATCTAGATCAAACTAATGATCTAGTCTCACAATCAACCACCAAAGAGAAATGAGCAAAAAGGAGAGATCGAAAATCCGAATCAAAGATCAAATAGATCTAATCAACAAGAAGCGCAAACCTCATAAGATCAAGCGAGATCTGAATCAAACGGATTAGATCAAGCTCAAGACCCGATCGGCCAAGCTAGGGCCCGATCGGATGATGGAGATGGCAGCCGGGGGAAGCAAGCGGTGCTGCGCCCAGGCAGATCGGCCGAGTATAAGAGCGGTGCGCGCCGGGCTCTAGCCTAGCAGCGACGGGCGCGGGTGGAGTGGCGGACCAGTGGTGGCAGTGCCAAGGCGGGTGGCGAAGCCGGTGGTGGTGGTGCGTCGGCCAAAGAGAGAGTGAGGGTGAGGTGGAAGTGAGAGAGAAAGAGAGAGAGAAGCGCTCTCTTGATCTAGATCAAAATGAAATGGATGCTTGGATTTACTTGATCATGGATAGAGGGATCTCATGTTTAAATAGACTTTCTACTTTACCATATTGCCCTTGTATAATATCACAATAAGATGATTTATTGAAGGACTAAATAGTAATTAAACATCAGAGTGGTCCATTGGACCAGTGGTCCATCCAACAATCAAGCAATACTTTGCTTAACTATTAAGCAACTCTCTCCTTCTCATTTAGTTGACTAAGTCAACATAAATGCCACCTCATCTAGTCAAAAACGTTTGACCACGTTTGACCATGGTCAAACTTCAACCTCTTCACATATTGGCCATATCTTTTGAACCGTAAGTCCAAATTACGCATACCACATATCCACACGCTCGTCTCTCAATCCTCTATAACTTGGTATAATCTAATTGCGCAAAATAGCAAGATTGATCAACTCCATAATATGTTTAATCTAATTAAACATATTTCCTTATTCAATCGAATCATCTTTTGTACATACTTGTGTGCTAAATTGATTCCACTAATCCTCACATGATTAAATCTTCTCGTATACAAAACTTTTGTACTAAATAGATTTAATCAATTATCTTTATAGACTATGTTGTTCTTACCTGCGCAATAGCCTTTACTATAGACTTGGATATTGTAAGATTAGTAAAGCTAACGTTTGCTATGCTCACTAAGAGTGTAAACATAAATTTCAAAATCTATCGGATTGGTTTCAAATGACCCATTGAAACTGATGTACTTCACGAGTGATGTGTGTACATACCAACTTTTGAAAATTTTAAATGCATTTAGTATAAATTCAAGCAGACAAAAAATGATGAAAAATGAATGCATTACAATAACTTATAGAACTCCATTTTTCATTAAAAAAATTTTACCGCTTGACTTTGTACTAAATAAGTTCAAAAGTTCCAAAATTTTGCATCTATGTGCATCACTCGTGAAGTATATCAGTTACAATGGTTTAGATTGGTCATTTGATGCCAATATATCCAAAACCCTCTTAGTGAAGTCTTCTAAATGCTTTTCTATATATTGCACATAATTTTTGTTCTTTTTGCTTACCAGAAAGTTCTTCCTTCAACCCAACAACCGTATATATATATATGTAAATAATAGAGATTTTTCCGATATTTTTATTAAAACCCCCAAAAAAAAAACAAATTATCAAATATGCTCCCACTCCAAAGTTATAATTATTTCTACCCTAACCGCCCGTGGGCTGGGCGGTCCACTTTTCCCACCTGACCGCCCAGCTGCCGGCGGTCCACTGTGCATAGCTGACCGCCCAGCCACTGGCGGTCCAATTTCCATAGCTGACCGCCCAGCAGCTGGGCGGTCCGCTAGTGGTTTTTTGTTTTTTTTTTTTTTTTTTTTTTTTT